>CM056604.1:23040579-23072988 GCA_029721355.1 Tegillarca granosa
CTTCATCTCTCTCTCTCTCTCTCTCTCTCTCTCTCTCTCTCCTCTCTCTCTCTCTCTCTCTCTCTCTCTCTCTCACACACACACATACACACACACACACACGCACACACACACACACACATGTATATATAGACAGTATTATATTTGTCTTATATACATGCAAAATGTTTTATAAGGTCACTATGTTTTTATATTTACATTCTAGGCACAGACAAGACTGTTGTCGAAGAATGCCCAAAAGATATCCAAGGCAGAATGAATCTCATGTTTAACTCTACCACTTGTTCTTCAAACATTGATGTGTGTACGGATAAAACAATCCTTCAGATTAACAACACGTGTTATAGTGGTGTAGCATATTCAAGTAAGTATTGAGAAAAAAAAATCAGTTTCATCGTTTGGCCATGTGCTTTTCAAACCTTGCAGTTTTAACTTGTAACGGACAAAATAACGATTTTATTTTTGTCGCTACATACTTTTCATTTTCTTGAATTAAAGAATACTAAAACAAATAAAGCTGGAACCAAAAATGAAATATTTATTTTATTTCCGGTTTGATTCAACTAGTCAATCATTTTGGATACTAAACACGTGTTGGTGGGGGTTATATCAAATCGCTTGTTTTTTTTTTTTTACTTTCCCTGTTAATTATTCAATGAAGTTCCATCAAATACTAAGGGTTTATGAATCTAGAACATTTTGTATTATTTAAGTTTGTTTCTCATTTACCACCTCTTGTGAGCTGTAAAGAAAAAAAAGAATCATGTTTTACAACAAATAAATAGACTAGACGCCCCTAGTATAGCCTTTCAAGCAGCATTGAAAAGAAAACCCATTAACTCTCGAATTTTTTTTCTAAACCCATTCGTTTTAACGTGACGGTTAGACAAAAACATTGAGAAGAAAAATGTATGTATGACATTTGTAGGGAAAAAGAAATTTTTCCTAGAACGGAAAAACAAACTTTGCAGGTCTTACACCACCGTCTTACAAAGTGATTGTAAGATAAAAACCACTGAAAAATAAAAAAATGTATTTATTGCAAAATATATAAAACTATTAATAGACAGAAAGTTTTGCATGATTTTTTTCTCTGTATGAATGCCGCATTAGTTTAGGCAGAATTGAAACCTCTGTTTTCATGTTCAGATTATAATTTACAAGTCAAGTCAACCAATATGAAAATTTTTCCTACGATTTGACTAGACGCCCATAGTATTTTCGTTTTTGCGGGTTTTATATTACAAATTTAGAAATTATTTATAGATAGCGGACAGGTGGATTGCGTTTATCATGAAGTACGCAATGATACAACAGTTTTATGGACACACAATCGAGACCAGAGTATAAACGATAAGAGTACATTTTTGTTTACCTGTTATGTAAGTAAAATGATGATTTAGGAATTCCAACATTAAAATAAAATTTTATCTGAAATGCAGATAACATTCTGTTCATTCAACGTGAAGCTTTAAATACAGAAAGAGCATAATAATTATAATAATAATAATAATAAAAATAATAATAATAATATTTTTGTTATCCCCTCGCAAACGAAGTTTGAAGGGCATAAAGGATTTGTCCGGTATGTTACACTTTCCTTGTCAGCGGTCTAACAAGTTATTAACAGAATATCATGAAACTTAATACATAGATTTATTATGATAATATCTCGTACGACTTTGTGTTTTAGCCACATCCTAAATCCATTTTTACTTTAAATAGATAAAAAAAAATGACCATAACAGACTTGCTTGTTGATCAGTTTGTTTGAATTTTGGTTTAATTAGAGTAGAAAACGGAACATTCAATAATGTATACCCTATATATCAAACAGGTTTTTCGGTAACTTTTTTCTTTTACATTTAGTTTTAAAAAATGGCAAAATAAAACAATCCATTTCCATGTCAAATCATTCAGTTTATTGAGTTTCGGAGCTGTTGGTGTTCCCTTATGCAAAATAATTTATAAATTTTTGGTCTTGGAAAATGTTACTGATTTTTCTGTCAGTTTTTTCTTCTTCTTATGCTGTTGTTAACTGTTGGCTGTCGTCAAGAATGTCTTTTATTCTTTTTAGTTAAAGCAGCATTAAGTTTTCCAAAGAAAAAATTAAAACGGTGCTAATCTAATTTATGATGTTCCTAATGAACAATGTTACATTTGGTTCAACGATAAAAGCTCGAATAAATACAGAAATTACAGTAATTACCCAGCGAGATGCAGCATATTAGAACATGGTTACGTCATCAAAACCCGGGTCATTTAAACAAAACTTTCAAAACGGTGAAATACGATAAATTAAACACAGAACTTCGTTGAATTTGTCACTTGTGACTTAGTAAGGGATACATAACACCATTTCAAATACATCTGGATATTAATGAAGGATAATTAATGCAATCTGTCATGTTTCACCTTCGATTCTAGGAGGTTTCTGTACATCTGTGCACATGCTCCAAGCTCATAATTACCATCGTAAAACACTGACCAACCGGTCAGAGGATTCCGTTTATTTACAGCTAAAAGAAATGAAATTTTAGAAAACGAATGTCACGGATCGTGGTTAGAAGATATCTATCTTTAAAAAAATATATTTTTAGAAAATCAAAAAAAAAAAAATAAATAAATAAATAAATAAATAAATAAAAATAAAAAAATCCAGAAAATTGAAAAACTTGATGCAGCTTGAATAGTAAAGTTTGAAACAATTAAGCTGTCATAACTAGCTGAGAGAAAAAAAAGAATTAAGAAATGAATGGACACAATTTATTGCATATAATATATATTTCAAAACTTATCCATACAATTGATAAACCATACGGTAGCTCTGTTGGTAAAGTGCCCGCTTCGTATGTGCTCCGGCCGGGTCTAACCAAGTCTTGAAAATTGGTAGTGATTATTCTTTCGCAAAGCACTCACTCAGAGGTAAAGAAAGTCACGGAGTCTTTCGGTTGAGACCTTAAAAACCGATGGCCCTTGTCACGGCAGGCGTAGCACGTTAACCCCCCCCCCCCCTGTATATTGCCCTAAGCGCATTGAAAAGGTCAAAATTCCTGCCACTTCACCTAAAGCTGGTAAACTCTCGATACAAATGAAATATTCTTGACTATGACGTAACAAACCATTAAATCAATCAATCAATACAGTTGATAAAAATGTTTTTTCACTTTTTTTGTTTTTGCTGAAGGTGATCAGTGCTAATGGAAATTCTATCACTGCCACTCAAAATCCAAGATTTTGTGATGCAACACAGACTGCTTCAACTATATCTACTGGAAATACAGTTTTAAAAATAGGCGGAGCAGGTTTATCAGGAAATATAAATTGTAAGTCAATTTTTTTTATTTAGAATTTAGATTTTTTTGATTTTTTATAATTAAATATTTAACTTACAAGATTTTTTAAAATAACAAAATAAATAAATAAATGAATAAATAAATAAATAAATAAAATAAAATACAATAAAATACAATAAAATAAAATAAGATAAAATAAATTTATTCTCAAATATTAAACTTACAAGAATTTTTTTTAAAAAAATTGAAAAAACACAGCAACAGGTTTCAAATCCTAGTGTCCCATTTGTCAAAAAGGAAATAAAACAAAGAATTCTAAAAGCCTACATGGAATCCAAAACTTGGTTCTATAAAGCAAACGAGATGTCTTCAAAATCTTATTTCCTTGTTAGGAAAGAAACAAATTTATATTTTATATTAAGTTAATATATAACGATATAAATGTTTTGTGAAGCGTTGTATTATTATAAGTTTGACATTGTCTTTTTTTATTTTTTTTCCAGATTGTGGTAAGTGGACAGCTAAAGATAGAAGAAAAGCGTGGCATACATTTTCTTTTAAAAGTATTGATAGAATTGCATGTTCAAAATCAACCGTGCTTGAAACACAAAATTTTCACTCTCTTCTGACAGCAAGCTATTTAACTTTTAACAGTTTCAAATGATTTCCATTATAAATAAATTTTTTCATATATTTTCATGCTTGTAAGTATCTACAGGCTTACAGGGACAAAAATGAAAGTTTCACTAAACAAACGTTTTGTTCTTATCAGAAACATATGCATAAAAAACTATTGTAATAATCAATGTGTTTTGAATGTTCAACTCTCAGATTTTTTTTTACAGTATTTGAAGCGTTATTCAAAACATGCTTTATTTCCTGTTGCATATTCTAATATTTGTTATTTTTAAAGAATTAATTTAAACTTAAAAACGTGCATTTTGTGATATAATGCATTTTTTAAAATTTTATTGTGAAATACATTAAAAAATACATTATGACATACATTCACGATAAAATTCAAAAATGTAAAATGACATTTGCAACAGCAAACGTGACCAAGAACATGGCGCCAATACAAGTAAACAGAATAAGAATAAAATATAACTCTATGAACCTCTCTTCATGTAAACAATAGACTTGCTATCCATGAAACGCTTTGCAGAACCTCCTTTATTTCTCATAACTATAGTCTTTTTCTAAATGAGGCAGTTCAGTTATTATTATTTATTTGTTTATTTATTATTATTATTATTATTATTTTTTTTTTTTTTTTTTTTTTTTTTTTTTTTTGCTTTTTAAAACTCCAACAATATGATTTACATTTCACAAAAAATATAGGAAAATGAATATCAAAAAAAAAAAAAATTATAATGCCATGTTGTACATTTATCATTGCAGATATTACGACAACGACAATGACTACACGGGGGACAACTCTCGGCGGTATATCGAAAGCAACGAGACTTGAATATTATCAAATATCACTCATATTTTTGACCATTGGAATTATTATTTTGTAATAATAAAAATTATTATTGAAATTAAAATTAAATATGTAAATTTTCTTCTACACTTTTTCTTCGTTGTTTTTCGGTAAACATGCAGGGATATTGACTATCTGTGAAGAAAATTTAGATGACATTTCAAATGAAGGGTTTGTAAACGCTCATATGAGGCAATTACTTAGAATTGCTTACGATGCATATTGACACACCGGGTATAGAACAGAGTTTTTAAATGGAAAATCACTACGCTAGCTCATTTGGTAGTGTTCGCTTCGTATACGGGGTTCGAACTTGAAATTTGGTACTGACTATTCTTTCGCCAAGCACTCGGCATTTAAAAATGAAAGTCACGGGGTCCTTCGGAAGAGATTTTTAAGACCGATGTCCCTTGTCACGACAGGCATGGCACGCTAAAGAAACCTTCCTGCACATTTCCCCGACTAATCGCACTGCAAAGGTTTAAATTTCTGCCAGTACACATATACATCTCGATATAAGAGAAATAGTCTTGACTGTGACGTTAAACACCATTAAATTAAAGAGAAAAAAATTTAAGCTCCATGATGGAGATTTGTATTACCCTTCACTTCCCCAGAACTATCTACCGCCTCTGTCGATTGCAAACAAGGCGAGATTTTTTTCTTCCAGTAGGATTTTACTGGACATAATAAACTAAGTAGTCTTTTTTGTTCATCTGTGGCATTTTATAATTGTCGAATATGTGAATTAGTACTCCAAGGGTCGCTTTAATTGTACACTTGTTTAATGCAGATCGCAAATACATGACAAAAGCTTGTGTTTAGGGTTTTTTTTTTTTTTTTTTTTTTTTTTTTTTAAATGTCTCATCGCGAATAGCTGAGAAATTTGCTGGAGCGACGTAAAACATCAATTTACTAATCAAATTACTACACCTGCAGATCTCATAAAATACTAGTATTTTTACTGCTCTTTTTCATATAATAAAAAACCGTAATCTGCCTCGCTGAATTCTAACCGAGACAGAGGAAATACGGGGAAAAGGGGAATAATTCAAATACTATAGTATTTATTATTTTGGTTCCAAAGACAAATAAAAATGCTGATGAACTGAATAATTACAACAACGAAAAACACGACAAAGGCAGCAAACGTGAAAGCAAAAATATACATAATTGTAAAGAACAATAATAATAAAAAAATGAAATAAAAATTTGTAGTTGGCTACAACTTAAACCGACAGAAGAATACGACCACGCCTTATTTTTGATAGATAATACATCTTGGTATGCAAGGTCTTTGATCAAGGGAAATGGGGTGAACTATTGATGTTTAATACCCCCAGTCAAGTTTTTTTTATCATATCAAGACGATAATTTTTTTGGTATGGTTTGGGAATCTGAAGAAACCGATTGACATTCGTAAAGCAAACTGATCAACTTTTGTTCTTTTTTTAAATCACAAAGCCATTATATCTTAGTCATAGAATTATAACAGTTACCCTTTTATACAATAGTATTGCTGAAATCTTCTCATTCTTAACAAAAATTGGAAAAACACGACACTCTCGAATCCTAGACAGTTTGTCATTAAGCCCGGTTGACTGTGCTCCACATATGTAATTATCTTGTGCCATACGATGAGAGAATTTTTTTTATTGCTAACGAAATTATTACGATACATCTCCATTGTTGATTTGCGCCATAATTGTAGAAACGTGCATGGTTAATATGTCTGCATTGTGTATATACAGCTTACAGCAGTCAAAGGGATGTCGTTGCCTCGCCTTTGTTATTGATTATCTTAGCAATATATACAGCTCATCTACCGGTATTCATTCAATATCATCACCATCAACATCATACACATTGTAGGTAAATTCTGAAATTAGAGATATAAAATGGAATAGTAATGACGCCATTTTTCAAGTTCCTCTTATCGGTTTAGCTTAAGGGCATTTTTGTATTGTTTTAATATACACTACGAACTGAAAATCGAGATGGATGAAGGGCGTAACTCGACTTTCAGTTAGTAAAGACAGCTCTCATGGAATGTCATTTCACTTCGGTTTCCATCGTTGAAGTAGAAGTAGATTCATAGAGAGGGAATTCATTACCACGCCAAAGGAAGGGAAAGAAACGGAAAAAAATCAGCATAACGAAATTTAATGAAAATGAATTCAATTTTGAAATTTTTTACATTATTTTACTGGACTAAACTAACAGGTAAGATATTTTAAAAAGTGAAATTGGTCCAAGAAAATTTTTTTTAACTAACTTAATTTTAAATGTCAGCGGTAGAGTTGCAAAAGTTCCTAATAATTCTAATTTAACCAACTACTAGTTAATAATAATAATAATAATAAATAGTGATGATGATGATGATATGATTATTATTATTATTATTATTAAATTTTTTCAATTTCTGCATTTAACTCCTCGTGTTGGGGAACTGGCATGTTTAACAAGGGGAATAGAAGAGGTTATCTGTAAAAAAGGGTACATCTCAAACAAAAGGACAAGTTTTGAATGCGATGATTAATTTTATTTCACTTTCTTAACAGTTACATGTAATTTTCATTTCCTTACTTTTTTAGATAAATTTGTTTATGTTCGGCTTAATATTATCGTCCTACGTTAAATAATAATAATAATAACTTATTATGGTTTGTTAATCGGTATCTTTTCATTTTCAGCAAGCACCTGTACATTTCCGTCTGATATGACCGGGATATGGCAATTCAGCTTGTATGGCGACCAAGAAGTAACATTTGTGGATGCAGACACTTTAAAAATACCTTATGGCAATACCAATGTAGAACTTAACTGTTTAGATGACACTTCTGGTCGTTACATAATGTTGTAAGTCTCTCTCTCTCTCTCTCTCTCTCTCTCTCTCTCTCTCTCTCTCTCTCTCTCTCTCTCTCTCTCTCTCTCTCTCTCAATGTAGATTTTAGCAAGTAGCTAAGTTTTAATGACCCAATGGAAAGAAGTGTTACTTTAAGCCGATTCTCTAAAAATCCCTTCTTCTGAAATTCTTAGGCTGAATTGAACTAAAGGAAGGTCCTTTGTAGATGGAGATGAAAAATTCGTGCCCGGCACGTTCATTCGAAATCCAAGTTAACCTCCATTTCTTAAATCAAATAAAAAAAATTATCCGTGACAGATTTAATGACAGGCGGATCTATAGAGTTCAAACTTAATTTATACAAGGTAATTTGTATAGCCATTTATTGAAAAGTGTTTCAAAATTCAAATACATAAATCTGCACCATTTGAGCAATAAAGAGATTTTTAGGCCTATGGTTTTTAAAAGTTGAAAATGTAAAACACTAGAAGATTTGAAGAAATACAAAAATTTAGGCATTATGTTTTCTAAATCATTTTCTTTTTTTCAATGAATGCGTCATTGAGCAAATTTTACTATTTTTATGAAATAAAAATATTCAAAAAATTTTATACGTCAATTGACAATTTATTTATTTATTTATTTATTTATTTATTTATTTATTCATCCATTTATTTATTTATTCTTTTTTATGTATTTAATTATTTTTTCGATTTCATTTATTTATTTAATTATTTTTTCGATTTTATCTATTTATTTATTTATTTATTTATTTATTTATTTATTTATTTATTTATTTCCATTTTTTATAACTGGGCAATGTCAGTCGTCAGACTTTTTTGTGTATAATTGTTTTTACAAATGTTGAGTGGGTAGCAATAATGTAAACCAAATGTTTAACATGTAAATCAATTTTTACAGTCAAGTTGAAGAGTTTTAAATATACATTAATATTGTTGCAATAATGCGAACGTTAAATGCCAAAACGTGCCATCCGTTGTTGCTTTCCTTTACGATGATTATTTTTTCAATGAAATCCATTTTAACGAGAGCTAATATTTTTTAAAAATTCGTATATTACTCATGAGTCAAAACTGGCAAGTAGAAGGATATTTATTTATTTATTTATTAAGAAGGATAATTATGCTGATACTAAATGTCTGATTTTAATGACGGGTATAAACATATTATATTTTGAAGTTTCATTTTTAAATCTTAGGTCATTATGTCTCTCTTTATAGGTAGCTCAGTTGGTAAAGTACTTGCTTTGTATGTTGAAAGGTCGGGGTTTAAACCTTGGCCGGGTCTGAACAAGACTTGAAAATTGGTAGTGGTTGTTCTTTCCCCAAGCACTCGGTATTAAGCAATAAAAGTAACGGGTTTCTTCGGACGAGACCATAAAAACTGATGTACAGTGTCACAGCAGGCGTGAAACGCCTACATTACCCTAAGCGTACTATTAATTTTCAAAATTTCTGCCACTTCACCTATAGCTGGAAACGTTTAGATATAAGTAAAATACTCTTGACTTGAAGGTAAAACCCCATTATATTAAATCAATCTTCTTATATATTTTTACAAAAATCCAAATGCAAACAACTCTGAAACTCTCTAAGCATCATCTATGCAAAATCATGGACATAAAATTTTAAACTCCCAACGGGAAATCAATTTGTTTAATAAAATATTATTTTATATAATATATTATCAAGTCTTTTATTAACAATTTATCTGTGATAAAACTGGTTTTTGTCAGCTAAGTATTATTTTTAAAATCTTATCTTACTTAATTACCCCTGTACAATAATTTTATATTTTAATTTTTTTAACATTTTCTAGCCGCGAATAGCTGCATATGTCTCTAAACAAAAAATCACTCACTCCCTCTGAAACTCTGAAACTCCCTAAGTATATCATTTTTTCATATAAATTATTTTTTTTAAGATCGGGAGCTGTAGACTACTCGGGATTCAATATCTACATAGGGATATGTATAATATTTCAGAAGATATCTGCTGACATTTACCTATATAAACACTTAACAGGTAGGTCTTCAACCTTACTAGTTGAAATACCTAATACCTTTCTTCTTTTTTTCGGGTTTCAATCATCATCATCATCATCATCATCATCATCATTTTATTATTATTATTATTATTATTATTATTATTATTATTATTATTATTATTATTATTATTATTATCGTTCATTTTCTTCGCAGAGGTTGCACATACTGAAATGAAATTTTGTATACAGATTTATTAATAGAATATCTAGGTCAAGTTCTGTTTTGGGTATAATCGAGCAATTTTTGACACAGTTACCCCCCTTGGACTTAGAAAATTTCAATTATTTGCATTTTCGTTCATTTTCTTTGCAGAGGTTGCACATACTGAAATGAAATTTGGTATACAGATTTATCAATAGAATATCTAGGTCAAGTTCTGTTTATGTACGATCGAGCAATTTTTGACACAGTTATCCCCCTTGGACTTAAAAAATTCAATTCTTTGCAGTTTCCGTTCATTATCTTTGCAGAGGTTGCACAAACTGAAATGAAATTTAGTATACGGATTTATATATAAATATATAAATATCTAGGTCAGGTTCTGTTTTGGGTATGATCGAGCAATTTTTGACACTATTATCCCCCCTTTGACTTAGAAAAATTCCAATTTTTTGCTTTACGTTCATTATCTCTACAAAGGTTGAT
The DNA here is from genome assembly GCA_029721355.1 of Tegillarca granosa. Taxonomy (NCBI): domain Eukaryota; kingdom Metazoa; phylum Mollusca; class Bivalvia; order Arcoida; family Arcidae; genus Tegillarca; species Tegillarca granosa. Next base: position 23,050,920 of record CM056604.1, read on the forward strand.
TAAATTAATTACTGATATAACATATAATCAGGTTGGATGAATATGGTTATATTGATAATAATTTATAATTTAGAAGTACAGTCAAAACTGTCTGAAGGAATTTATGTTTGTGCAACCTATAATTCAAAATTTGTTTAGCTTAGACACATAATACTTGATAGATTTATTCATCTAAGATAGTACTGGTAGATTATCCCTATTGATTTCAAGTTCAAAAGGTCAATTTCATTTCCATGTACACAGCCATAGGAGGGGCTATAAACTCTGTCAAAGAAGGAGGGGCATAAGTGTTTCACAAACATCTCTTGTTATTATTATTATTACTTTTTATTTTTATTATTATTATTCACCTGATCACTTTTTGTCAAGAAGTTAAATGTTTTAAAACAACAAATAATATTTTCTTTTTGTACAAATAAAAAGCATGCACGTAAAGAAATGAATTAAAAATTAATTTAATCAAAATCTACATGTACATGTTTACGACGGACTTCACTGATGACTATTCGTTAAGATATACGTCAACACAAAGCAGGTGACGCGAAAAATATTTTCTTTTTTGTACAAATAAAAAGCATGCACGTAAAGAAATGAATTAAAAATTAATTTAATCAAAATCTACATGTACATGTTTACGACGGACTTCACTGATGACTATTCGTTAAGATATACGTCAACACAAAGCAGGTGACGCGAAAAATATTTTTCATACCGCGTTCCCAAGCGAAAGCTATTGCGTGCTCGACCGAAAGCTACCGCGTGTTCACGTGAGAACTATCGCGTGCTCTCGTAAAAATTTTTGTGTGCTTACGTGAAACTTATTTCGTGCTCACGTGAAGTTTATTGCCTTTTCGCCTGAAATTTATCACCTCTGTGCCACAGTTAAAATTTAAAGTCAAAACACAAACATCTAGGGGTAGTATTCTCATCAGACGGTTCCTGGAAATCTCACATTGATTATATCTTGGCTAAAAGCACTACGAGAGTTAATATGTTGCGAAAATTTAAATTCAACTTGAATAGAACAACCTTAGAAAAGCTCTATGTTACCTTCATTCGCCCTATCCTCGAATATGCAGACATTGTGTGGGACAGCCTTCCTCTCTACCTACAAGAAGAACTCGAAAAAATTAATCTCGAAGCAGCTAGGATAGTAACGGGTACAACAAAATTATGTTCAAGAAATACACTTTACTTAGAAACTGGTTGGGAACCACTCTCCCGCAGACGACAAAAACATCGACTGGTTTAACTACACAAAATGATAAACAATGCCTCAAAGACATTATTCCCACGAGACGAACAAGACAGCAAGACCTAATTCCTATTATTCTGTGTAACTCTAGTTCTTTTTACAAAGATTTTTTTCCTTCCACAACAAGAGGTTGGAACTCTCTGCCATCAGAACTTAAACTAAACCCTTCTACAGCAACTTTTAAGAGACTCCTGAATTACAAAACTACCAAGCTCTCGTCATATTACAACAAAACTAAAATTCATACATCAAAGTAAACGTTTTGATACTACTGCTTGACTTATAACATACAGTTAACTAGTATTTGGTACTACATGTAATATTGTTTATCTTTGGAATTCACTTTATAAATGGCGCGTTATTATTGTAACTTATCTCTATCTTTAGGAAGCAGTTTAGATAAGTGGTAACACACTTGTTACTGAATCCTTTTTGTCATTTGTAATTGTTATTTGTTTCAAGGTATTGTAATTATATAACTCTTTTGACAAAATAAAATATGTTCAAACTAAAATATAAAGTTTTTTCAAAGAATCTTGTACAATATTTAGCAAGAGCAGATTTTTATTTATACAAACATGAGATTTGGGGGAAACAAATGGGAAAATTCTAGTGGGACTCTTTAATTTATTCATGCAGGTTTTTTGATGATTTCGAAAATAATTCTTATCTAGTATCCCTCTGACTTGTAATTTTTAATATATACGAATATTAATTTTGATGTTTAAAAAGGGATACTGTGAAAGGACTCTGTTTACGCTTTTGTAAAATTTTTTTGGAAACTTAATTTTTTAAAGAAATTTTTGTTTACAAACCGTCGTTAAGTGATTTGTCGTTTTTAAAATGCCATCCAATGGAAATTGAAGTTTCAATCCCCTACGTCTAATTTTATTTCTCCATACGTTATATTGCCCTCTCGCGACTTTACGCGCAGTAATTATAGTGTTTCTTGATGTAATTTTATATAATATGCATTTCTATCTCAGCGAAGTAAAGGCAACCTCAACCAGTCCGAATGAAGAAAATTTATAATCATATAATAAAAAATATTCATCCATTTTTATTGTCAGGTTTACTATAAACACGCCTAATTTCTAAAAAATGTAACCATAATCAATAGCTTTACTCTTCTTGTGTGGAATATCACATCTAGTAACAATCATCTTAGCACTGATTGCAATGGAACAGACCAGCGTTCCACGTGATCAATGCCTCTTAACGTTTGTGTGGAACGAAATGGATAACGTTTACGTCTAATATTCCAGAAAAACGTCGTTAATACGGACAAACGTTACTTTATGCAATTCCGTTGCCAATAGAAATACTTGATACTTGGTCAGAAGCATATATGAGCCGGTGAAATTCAGATTTTTTCATGACGTTGCCATGGCTACCAAAACTAGGTCAAGGTGACCTAGGGGTCCAAAAATCTTCTTTTCCGAAACCGATGGAGAAAGAACTGATGTTATATTTAACTTAAGCCTATATTTGGTTCATTTCGTGAAATGGTTGAAAAATGGGTTAAGCGTTTTTGCACTTTATTTAAAAAGTTTCGTAAAATGGCTTCAAATTGCTTTGACTTGACTATTTGAACAAATTATAGCATGGGGTTTTCAGTTTTAACTTTTTCTTGAAATGACTTTTAAAATAGGGTCGAGGTTACAAATCAAGGTCTTAATTTTATTTGTGATTTATGCAGTTTTAGGCAAATTTTCTTGCAAATATTAAGAGATATATGAATTCAAAACATTGTTAAAATGTTCAACATGACACATTCTGGATAATCCAGATTCAATGTCCGCTCCGCTATCACTATGCTACTCTAGCGTAGGTAACGGAGCAGATTTAGACTCTGGATTATACAGACTGCCCATGACAAAATTTAAAGAGGTTCCAAGTTTCGTAACTATATGATAATCCATGTAGGAGTTGTTGCCCCTGAAAGGTTTTTTTTTTTTAGTTTTTCAATACTGAAATGTGCATAAGTTTGAAAACTATAAGCTTTTGTATAAGCATGTATATTAGAATATTGTAGGTATGGATATGACAATCATTTTGGTATTTGGTTCAAGGTCATATGTTGAAAGGTCAAGGTCATAGCTGCATACGTGAACTTAAATTGTGAATTATCTTGAAAACTGTTAACTTTTTGTAAAGGCATGTATATTAGAATATTGTAAGTATTGATATGGCGATCATTTTGATATATGGTTCAAGGACATATGTTGAAAGTTCAAGGTCATAGCTGTAGAAGAAGACTGAATTTGTTAATTATCTTGAAAAATATAAACTTTTTGTATATGCATATATATTACAATATTGTAAGTATTGATATGGCGATCATTTTGATATATGGTTCAAGGTCATATGTTCAAAGGTCAAGGTCATAGCTGTAGACGAAGACTGAATTTGTAAATTATCTTGAAAAATATAAACTTTTTGTATATGCATATATATTACAATATTGTAAGTATTGATATGGCGATCATTTTGATATATGGTTCAAGGTCATATGTTCAAAGGTCAAGGTCATAGCTGTAGACGAAGACTGAATTTGTAAATTATCTTGAAAAATATAAACTTTTTGTATATGCATATATATTACAATATTGTAAGTATTGATATGGCGATCATTTTGATATATGTTTCAAGGTTATATGTTTAAAGGTCAAGGTCATAGCTGTAGACGAAGACTGAAATTGTGAATTATCTTGAAAACCATTAACTTTTTGTACAAGTTTGTATATAAGATTATTGTAGGTATTGATTTTACGACCATTTTGACATAAGGTTCAAGTTCATATGTTCAAAGTTCAAAATCATAATTTGGAAATTATTCATTGTACTATTTTAATCATGCATATGAGCTATTCATAAATGAAATGTGACAAGATATTTCTGATTAATTATTGTCGGAGTTTCAAACTTGAGGAATTTTCTAAAGTTTTTGTTATTAAGTTTTTTGCAAGTTTTTTTTACATTTCCTCAAATGAGCGTTAAGACCCACGGGCTTCTTGTTTTATTTCGTTTTTATCAATCTTTTACAGGAAAGAACGCTCTTGCTGACAATCAAAGAGTTTCTGTATTGTTCGAAGAATCAGCTACAAAGGAGACAGTTTGTACGGACGTTCAAAATGACGAATATTATCTGATGATAAGAAAAAGTAAGTACTTCGAGTTTTCTTCTAGTTTGGTAATTATTTAATTACTTACTATCACTAATTTTTACTAATATGTCAGATTAATCAATGTTTAATGGAACTCGCCAGCGTACCACGTGAACAATATCTCTAAACGTTTGTGCGGAATGAAATGGACAACGTTTACGTCAAATATTTCCCGAAAAACTTCGCTATTACTGGACATCGTCACTTTATGCGACTCCATTGCCATTAAAAAGAATTGTCCCGCTCAAACGCTATGAGGTATCACGCGGAGCTCTGGGGAATTCCATTGTTTTTGACGTAATTTGACACGCGGTTTCTTGTCACGCCCATTGTTCTTGTTGTACTCGTTGGTCACGTGATGAGGCTCACCTTGCAATAAAAAGATTAATTCTTCTGAGAAATGTTTAAACGTTTATAGCTTAGAATATAATTACTTCCGGTTTGGTGCAAAACTTAGTATACAGCAAATATCCACGTACCATTTGTCTTAAAATAGGTTGAGAGAACAAAATCGAGATATGGAAATATTTTACACTGAAAAATGATTGCAAAAAAAAACGCTGTTCATTATGTGTGGATCTTAAACTCTCTCTTAATTTTTGATTTTATAAGGAAAGTTGTCCGCAATTTAAGGTGATAGGTTTTCGTTCACAACTGAGTTTCACAGCGTGATCTGAACTCAGGTGAGAAACAAATGACGCTTTACATAGTACTGTAGATACAAATCTGACAAACCTTAATGTTAATGAAGTGCTGGGAGAGATTTCAATCAATCTATTCCTATTTATAGATAACAATTAAAGTAATAAATAGGAGTTAGGAGAATTCCTAACCCCACTCCCCCCCTCCTCAGCAAACGCTTACTCACAACATTCCTGTAACTTGACCAGTTCATCTTAAACCTAAATCAGTGGATGGACGAGGGCAATTCATTAATTTTTCCCTTACTTTTTGGTAATAACTATCTAAAGGTAAGGTTTACAAAAACAGAAAAGAAATTCAGAGTTAAGGTATTAACAATATAAAAAATTCCTTAAAGCTTGCTTGGAGACGAACAAACATTAGGGGAATTTATAATTTTACATTAGAATGAATAGATTAATCATATGCAAGATTTTAATCAAATTTGTGCATAATGTAACCTTTCCTTTATAAAAATCAGAACATTGGGAACTCCCTAATTTGCTGAACAAACAGATTTGTGTGCACCGTAACAGGGGCGTAGCTTACTATGAGGCAACCGAGGCAACTGCCTCGGTAGAAATCAGATCGTATTACTTTTTTTAATTTGTTATAGAAACAAAAAGACAAAAGAAACGGATAAAAAATAATTAATATCGAACAAATATAACATTATGTTTTGTCCTTAATAGTACAGACTTTATTATTCAAACGGTCTTAGCAAATATTAGGTTTAGCTGTCGCCAGGATGCAACATTTAACGCCTTTTTATATTTTTTCCTATAAAGCTAGCCCACGGACCCTCGAGATTTGAACCTCCTTCGGCGCTTCAATTTTTTACCTCGGTTATGATTAGTTGCTATCTACGTTCCTCAGTAAGGTTAAAGTTGTGTTTTATAACCCCTAACCATTATACTAAAGTCACATCTCAAAAAAAGAAAAAGAAATAAAAAGAACCAATAGTCTGTCTTGTCTATTTTTCGTAAAAATTGAATCCATATTATTGCTTTCAGGTGGAAATTTCTTTAATGATTGTCCTCCAGAGATTCGGAGATTGTACACATACCAGTATAAGACAGCTGGGTCTGAGCCGTGCATCAGTTCTCAGTTAAAAGCCGATTTTTGTTCTGATTCGACACTCCTTAATTTTACCAGCATGACAAGTTGTTCTCCAGCTGTTAGTTACTCAGGTAATTATTATTAGTTTTCGATTTTTTAACATTTAAAAAGATAAAAAGACCATATCATTGGACATTATATACCATTAAGCAATAAGTCTTTAGCCAATCAAATAAATGTAAAGATTCTCCCCTTTTAACTTTATTCATTAATTATAATTTTGAAATACAGTAAGATTTTACTATATATATCGTTATTTTTCATTTTAAATTCAAAATATGACAATTAACAAAAAATTGTTTTTGATGTAATCATAATCTGTCCAGTTTATGAATTAGGATCACTAAGTCTTACATGGTTTATGATGTGGCCATTTTTGTTCATTGGTTTATGATGTGGTCATTTTGTTCAATTGTTTTTGATGTGGTCATTTTTGTTCAATGGTTTATGATGTGGCCATTTTTGTTCAGTGGTTTATGATGTGATCATTTTCGTTCAATGGTTTATGATGTGGTCATTTTTGTTCAATAGTTTATAATGTGGTCATTTTTGTTCAATGGTTTATGATGTGGTCATTTTTGTTCAATGGTTTATGATGTGGTCATTTTTGTTCAATGGTTTATAATGTGGTCATTTTTGTTCAATGGTTTATGTTGTGGTGGGTCATTTTTGTTCAGTGGTTTTTGATGTGGTTATTTTTGTTCAATGGTTTATGATCAGGTCATTTTTGCTCAATGGTTTATAATGTGTTTGGCCATTTTTGTTCAATGGTTATAATGTGGTCATTTTTGTTCAATTGCTTATGATCAGGTCATTTTTGCTCAATGGTTTATAATGTGGTTGGCCATTTTTGTTCAGTGGTTTATGATGTGGTCATTTTTGTTCAATAGTTTATAATGTGGTCATTTTTGTTCAATGGTTTATGATGTGGTCATTTTTGTTCAATGGTTTATAATGTGGTCATTTTTGTTCAGTGGTTTATGATGTGGTCATTTTTGTTCAATGATTTATAATGTGGTCATTTTTGTTCAATGGTTTGTGATGTGGTTGGTTATTTTTGTTCAATGGTTTATAATGAGGTCATTTTTGTTCAGTGGTTTATGATGTGGTCATTTTTGTTCAATGATTTATAATGTGGTCATTTTTGTTCAATGGTTGTGATGTGGTTGGTTATTTTTGTTCAATGGTTTATAATGTGGTCATTTTTGTTCAGTGGTTTATGATGTGGCCATGTTTGTTCATTAGTTGATGGTGTTGTCATTTTTGTTCAATGGTTTATGATTTGGTCATTTCATATCGTGTAACCTTCAGTATGTCCAATTTTCTGTAATTTCTAAATGGTATGTGCCTAAACAGTAGCTCATGGTTTATGATATGGTCATTTTGTATTACATTAAATATGATAGTTAAAGTATGATGGATTTGTTTTAAAATATGATAATTTACTACAGAGGAAAGGTAAGGAATGGTTATTTGTGTCACGTGCATTATGATATTTTCATAAAGTGTCTCATTGTTTATGAAATTGTCAGTAGGTGTCGCATGGTTTGTATGATCATTTATGTAAAATGCTTTATGATATGGCCGATTTGTTTCACGTGCCTTCCGGTATCATAATTCTGTGGTATGCGCATTACGATATATTCATTAATTGTCAAATTGTTTATGAAATTGTCATAAGTGTCACATAGTTTATGCTATACACATACTTGATTCATTTAGTTAATGATGTGTTCATTATTCTATGTCACAAGGTTTGTGTGATAATTAATGTAAAATACTTTACGACAATTTGTTTCACTTGACTTCCGGTATCGTAATTTGTGTCACATGGTTTATAATAAAGAATTTTTAGGTCAAAATAATTTATATTATTTGGCAAGTTTTTTATATATCAGTTAAGTGTCACAAAATTTATGATGTATAGTTTTATGGTATGGTCATTTCGTGCCATGTGATTTTTGGTCTGGACAGTTTTTGTCACGAGAGTAAGAGTTTTCATTGAGAGTCATAAAATTTAATTTCTAAATTCTATTATATCATACTGCAATACAAACACAATGTAAAAGCACGTGCTCGTTTTTCATGTTATACTCCAATAAACTACGCAACCATAGCAACGCTGAAAGTGAATAGCGTGACGTTGACTATTTCTATTTCATTGGCTGAAATTGTTTGTTGATGATAATTCCAACGCGGAGGATATTTCTCAGTCGTGCAAAGCATTCCTTAGCTGGATTTGGTCGTGCAAAGCATTCCTTAGCTGGATTTGGATTCATATAACTTTGGAACTTTAGATTCATCATTTTTCAGCTGTTTGGCTTTTGTTTTTTATCTGTCAAACTTATAGGCCCCTAGTGTCACTGATGAGGAATGCTTGTCCGAAATGTGCAAATATGGCACATCAAAATTTAGCAGTTTATATTTATTATATATTTATTTAAAAAATCAAGAAAATTAAAACACAACATTGTTTTATGTTTTAGTTTAAGTGTTTAAAATGAAATTATAAAGAATTACTTGTGTTTTTCACAAGTCTATTCAGTCATGAAAAACGTTTTGTACACGTGCGCTACGGGCGTTATGAAGTGTGCACACCGTTTTTTATGTTATGACTCAATAAACTTGTTAAACACACAAGTAATTCTTCAACTATTATGATAGGATCATTGCATTTTACATGATTATTTCATAGTAATTTAGTGTCAATTAGTTTGTGATATGGTATTTTCATGTCACAAGATATAATTTGATCATTCAGTGTCACATGATATAGCTTATGATATATTTCTGTCAAATGGTAAATTATATAAACATTAAGTGCTACATAGCTTCTAGTACGGTGATATACTATCAAATTGTGTATATATGTACAATAAGTCCTCATCGTTAATGCTATTTGATTAAAGTTTATTGATTTCATTTTAGATATTTGAATTATTTGCTCAGAATATATTAAAACTGGGTAAAAATCATGAATAAATGCATTTTTATATCTGTTATATTTGTTTTCTTTTAAATACATTGAATTAACGATATGAATATTTTTTCTAGTTCATTCTGAATTGTCTACTTTCTCGAGAAAAGTAAAAAAGAAGTATTTAACACTAGTTTCTTTTTGAAAATTGTTTTCTTTAAATGATATATCATCATCATCATGATTTTCTACTATTTATGTTGTTTTCAAATGAGATAATCACAGAAAAAAGACGTTTTATAGTAAATAAAAAAAAATTATGGTCGATTTCCTAAAAAACATAAGTTAAAAAAGACAACCGTCTAATTTATTTGACTGGTAAAAATGTTTTAAGTTTCTGTTGCTAACATTTGGAAGATTGTTGATTTTTTTTACGATAGCTGCGGTTTCTATATAAATATATTTTAGAGGGTTATTTCATCAGTTGCATTTGAAGTTGATTGCACATGTGAGGCAGTTGAGTTTGACAAAAACTACGTTTTCAGTTGTAAAAATTAGTGAGTTCAATTATAAATTATTGCAGGAGATTTTCAGTTTTTAAAACATTAGTGACTTTATTATACTTTTTTGCAGGATATTTTAGATAAGAATAAATTGACAAAATATTAACAATTAAACTGGCCTGAATTGATTATCTAAACATTGATTATCACGGTGTTATCTATGTGTAGAATTTTTAATATACGGGAGTGGGTGGTATTATTACAGTACACGTGGTTTGAGTACATGATACACATGTATATATATACTAGTTGATCATTCAATTATACAGTAGATGCGCAGTGTAACATACATGATGGTGAATCAATTATTCTTTTAGGGTAGATGATTTTAATGTTGTGTTATATATATATATATATATATATATATATATATATATATATATATATATATATATATATATATATATTAAAGTAACAAATACCTGCTGATTTTTGATTTGTCATAAGTGCACATTTCGGAAAATCATTCCTCATCAGTGACACTCGGGGCCAAATGCTTTGTTTATACCTTGAATGGTCATTTTATTATAGGCATCTAAAGATTATATATTATTTTTTGAGGTGAATAACATGATTTATTACGGTAGAAACATTTTATAAACAGTTTATAAGGGATGAAAGTTTTTTGGTCATTGCTAAAAAACTAGAGATATAAAACTGTGGTGATTAAGATTGTGTTACAGTAAATGTGTTTGAAGCTAATTGTATAAATTGTGAATTAATAAAAGGTTATATATATATAATACAAATATATACAAGTTTCGTTTATAGTGTTTTATATTAGAGTTCATATAAGGTTTATGAATGTCTAATTTTTTTTTCTCTTTTTCAAGTTGTTGGCAACCTTCGTTGTATACATCATTACAGTTACGGTGGAAAAAAGTTTTTATTTTTGTATAACCTGGATACATATACTGATGAAAACTTCAGATTTAGATTTGTTTGTTTGGTAAGTTAATTGTTTTATTATCTACAGTATTATAGGATAATTTATGATTTTGTCCTTTCACATTAAATGTCATTTATATTTAATGGTAGTTACGTTGAATACATCGTAAACCATTGCACTTGGTGATATCCTGCATATTTCATACGCTAGATCAAATAACGGTCTAATTGAATTAATTAACATTCGGAAACTAAACAACAAATGGTGTGTTTGATTTGGGATCCATTTATAAATTATTTAATTTTTTAGTCTTCACTAAACTTTCAGTGTGCACAATTCCAACTGATTAAAATGATCGTTCATACATTTAAGTATGCGCCTGAAAGATCAATGTTGTAGCATACTTTACGGTTATAAGGAGACTTTAATTACAATTCTTGGTACAGATCCAGTTAAGCTACACAAAATCGATCACTTGAACTAAAATTCTTAATACAGGTTCAAGGGAACTGCACCTCTTTTCACAGGTTCACTTGACTAACACAACAAGAAAAGGTTTTCCACATGACCAACATTACTTGATAAGTTTTACTTGAACTATACAACTGTTGCACGTTTAATTTGAACGTTTTAACCAAAAACCCTATTTGTGTGTCGAAATTTTTATCTTGGCTATGATATTCGGTAGATACATACTTTTTCTTATACTGGTAAAATAATTATTTTCAACAAATTAGCGGATGTTACGTAATGCACTTCACTAGTTTTTAAAGGGTACCTGTAACCATTTTTTATCACAATTGTTTTACATATTATTCAAATATCACAATATTGAAAACTGCGTCAAAATTGGTAACAAAATAAAAAAGTTATAGCGGTTTGAAATCCTAATTTTTTAACTTTCTCTTGATCGCAAAGTGAAATCCCTCGTTTTGAGTTATAATTATGTGACGTCAATGCAGTATTAGAAGTAGTATCTAACATAAAAGACAATAGTAACAATTATGATATATCGACGTATGTAGAAGAAAGTAACGACTCTGACATGTACTTTATTATGCAAAATAGTTCGTTATTATTTGGGGAAGTAGTTGACAATCTTATAAGTAATAAATTTGGAGTATAGCTAAATTTATTTGAACCAAAAGCATAAAATATTTGAGTCGAGTCCCGACCTTATCGAGAATTTTGAATGAAGTTGGTTGCATAGCTGTTGAAAAATACGTGACAGGAGTTAACTTGTCAATAACACGAAAATTGATTATATCGTTGACTTTTTTAAAAGAAATAACTTATTTTATTAAGTCGGACTGGACAGACTCGATAATTGCGATTGGTTGCATAGCTATAACCAAAAAATACGCGATTAGTTTTAACTTGTCAAATACACGAAAATTAAATTTATCGTCAACATTTTAAAATTAATCAAATATCAAGTCAGACTGGACAAACTACTAGATGAATATTATAGAACTTACTGTGGCATCGGCTAAAATCAATATGCTCTTTTGTGCAATGTTTATTTACAGTTAAAACTAAAAAACATGATGTAGAAAACTTTGAGTAATCTGGCGGCATTTTATTTCCTCGATAATTAAAAGATGTTCCTCCCTAATAAAGTTTGTAACATAGTTCTTTTCAACTGTCCGATGGCTAAAAATGCTGTGGTTATTAAAAAGGGAAAAAACCCAAGATATTCCATCTCAATTTTTTTTACGCAAAAAGTTATTTTAATGGTTTAAATTGAAATGACACTGATTTAAAGATGAGACCACATTTAAAAAACGAGATACAAATGTAATAATAATAAAAATAATAATAATAATAATAATAATTGTATGGATTTGTATGTATGCCAAAGAAAAAGTGAAAGTAAAATCATGCTGTAAGTAGATCAATAACATGTTTAAAATAGACTATTCTGGTCGTCAATTTTTAATTTTGCCTTAAAGTTATATTTTATTATTATTATTGTCATTATTATTAATTATTGGCATGAAAACTAAGGAAAAAAATTCTTTTTCTCACTTCTTAAAATTTAAAAATGAAATATCCATTTTTTCTAAAGTGAAATCTTTATATATCTACTGTATATGACAAATAACGTCTACCAAATAAATTTATTTCACTTTACTCGAACTGTAAATATATTATTGTATATTACAGGTCGTAAGATAACTTTATTAACCTGCAAATCAATTTTTCAAATTAGAAGTTACATCCTGTTAATTACAGGTGTGGGTCTGAATCTAAGGAATGTATCTAATGAACAAAAGGATTAATAATAATCTTAATCATCGGCACATGTCAAACGGATGTTAATTCCACTTCATTAAATCGTTTTCCCGTAAAATAATCACAGAAAGTCAAACTACGAGTTCGGATTTGACTTATTTTAGTAGTTGGTAAATAATATTTTGTGAATGTTACTGGTATGACGTCACAATACGGGAGCCTCGATATCGACCTTTTTGATTTGAAGTTCTGTAGATGTATTAGAAATTCACCGATATCTTCCTTATTATGGAATGAAATTTTATGGAATTTTCGCTAAAGTTCTATTTAAATACGACGAATAAAATATGTCAAAACTAAAAATCGTTATAGGTACCCTTTTATAGTCAGTATGCATTCGTGTTAGTTATTGCTAAAGTTCTTGTTACCACAGATCTTTGTGATTATTTCAGTGCTATTTAGACTAGATGCTTATCGTTAAGATGTTCACTATAGAAAAACAGAGAATGTAGATTAACAAATAATAGTTACAAATGTAAATGGACGATTAACAACGCAACTCGTTTCATGGATATTTATTTATTAGTTTCATTTGATTTTGGAATTTTTGATTCATTAATTTTCAAATGTTTGACTTATCTTTTTTATTTGTCAACATTTTCGGACCCTAGCGTCACTGATGAGGAAAGTATTTCCGAAATGTGTACACATGGCACATCAAAATATATTAAATAAATCCAATTACTGGTTTGTTTTTATATCGAACCATTTAAAAGACTAATCTAAAATTAATCTAAAATTAACCTTATGTAAAGGTTTAGAAATTGAATTGTCAATATTAACATTTTCTAAATTTTACCTTCAAAATGAGGACAAGGTATGCAGACAAGGTCATGATAAACTTTTCTATATGTATGCTTTAACTTCAATTTTAAAGATGTATTAAATTTTTTAAGCTTTTATACAAGTATTTGAACCTTTGTTTTTTTTAATTTATTTTTTGTAAAAGATTGTTATTTTGCTGAAATAATTTTTTTTAAATTATATCTCTATTGCGCTTTCCAAATTTTTGTCGTTTTATTCAAACGTCCAAATGGGTTCACTTTCAATGGTGTAAAATAGATTTGTTTTTCAGATCACGTTATCAACTATATGTTTAATATTTTAACGTACAATTTCAGTTAGATTTAAAATATTTTTAAGATAGTTATGTATTAATCAAAGAAAAATAAGATGTCATTCTTGTATCTAACAAAAATCTTTTCATTTACACTAGTATTTCAGAAATACTATCTAGCTTGAGTTGAATTGTAATTGGTTGAATCTGTTAACGTTCTGTTTAGAGAAACAGTATGGTTTGGGGGTTTTTCAGACTGAAGCAAGGTATTACTATTCTAAAAACAAATGAAAGTTAAATAAATATTATGTAAATCTACATTATTCTTTCAATTTAAAGGTATATAACATGACTGGAACAAGCTTGAAAATGACACAGAATCCAAAATATTGTGATCAAGCGCAAACGGCAACTGTACCAATGCAAACCATTGATTTGGTTTCTACGGTTGGGGCTGCATTAGGTGGAAATCTGACAAGTAAATATCACCCAATATCACCCGAAAGAGAGAGAGAGAGAAATAGAGAGAGATTCTGTAATTCATACTTTATAAAAATTATGAAATTGCTTTAAATTTCATTTTCTATCATAAATGATTAATTTTATTTTACTCTGCCTTTGTAACGTCGAATAATTGTTTTTAATTAACGATTTTTAATAAAAGAGCTAAAGCTTAATTTAATTCACTTTCTTTACAAATGCATAAGCGCTAACAAGTAATTATAGTCGTGAATATGTAAATTTGTCTTAATGTTACCCAATAATAAAATGAAAAAAGTGTTAAAATATAGCGTCTTTTACCGTCTTATTCATTAACAGGAAACAATTCACGACCGTCTAAGAATAAGACAAATCAAGCAGATAAAACGGTTAAATTGTAACTTTTTACCTTCTTTTTATATCTTAATAGTTAAAACAAAAAACCATTTTCCTATGTTTTAATGAATTCCATCTTTGTTACTATCCGAGTGCCATCTTTTTACGTTTAAAATAAATCTTTAAAACAATACTAGTATTGTACCTAAGATACTTCGAGAAAACTAATAAAACTAATTTTCTACATCGCATTTACCTTTTCTGCAATTTTCCTTATATCTTTAGTATGATATTATTTAATTACGTATTTAATTTATATATTCACGCTTTATATCTTGCACATGATTTTAAAATATTTATTGACAATGTTTATTGTGCAAGTTTGACGAAAATGTTAAAAAAGTTATTTAAAAGTTATTTAATCAAAATTTTAATAAATTTTCTATTTTTTAAATTTTAGGTTGTCGTAAGTATATTATTTTGTTATTACATCACGGTAAAATCTCTGCACCAAAGTTCATTTCCCAACAGACTGGCCATTGATGCTGATTAAGATATTGCTCAAAGATATTTTCTATAAAGAAACGCAATATCAACATTGGTTTGGGCAGAAGAATTTATTTTTAACTGCAGGAAATAGTTTTGACAAGTTGTCGCAATCAGACAATTATCTAAGCATTTATGTTTATAATTGTATAAATATTCAATAATACGTAAATCAATACTTTGCTATTTAGGTAATAGAAGTAAGCTTGTGCAGAACCGTCTTAACACGTTTTTATGTTTAAAGTAAAATGCAATTGTTAAAGATACATGTATATTCCAAACTCAGTTGGATTATTCCTTATGCATTATCTCTATTATCTGTACTGAATAAAACAAAATGCAGTAAATTGCGGTTTAAAATTGTTAATAAGATGCTTATAAAAACAATGTGGTTGATTTTTAAAATAATTCATCTGAAACCACTTCCTTAGTTTGAATTGCGTGGAAGATTCCTAGAACAGAATATCAATTAACTTCACGTATCAATTTTCTTTGGATACTTATTTGATAATAACGAAAAATAAATGTTTATTTATTGACCGATTTAGATGAAATTTAATTACGGATAGAAAGAAAATAGATTATAGAATTATAATACGTAATTTGTCTTTCCGAACATTGCTTTGCTTGTTATTAGCCGATTATGCTTATTTCTGTTGAAATTACTGACGGTTAGCCGGCAAAAACTGGTAACTTGGTTATTTTGTTTTGTAATTTTTACGTGTAGCAACTACTCCAGCTCCAACAACGACAACCACCACTACAACTACAACAACAACAACACTACCAACGACAACAGGAACAACGTTAGGGCACAATCCAGATCCAACAGGTGCTGGTGTTATTTTACGAGTTAATCTGATGTATTTGTGGATAATTTTAGTTAGTAGCTTGTCCATGTTAATGTAACGGAAATCTGTTAAATAATGTATATTTATGTTACATTGTATCGCGATTATAAACAATTCGTAGTTGTACTTTATCACTGGTATAATAAACATCTGTTTTAAAGCGGAATTATTCGGATAATTATTGTTCATTTTATAATAACTTCTAAACAGAATAAAAAACATCTTTCAATATGATTTTACTTTTGTTTCAATCTAGACAGTTTTACTTTTTAACTAAAATTGTCAATCACCAGAGTTTTAATTTTTTTATTCACCAGTTTTTCGGGAAAACTTTATCCTTGGTCCTACATAGAAGTGTTCAATAGTTCAGTTTTATAAAAAAGATTTAGTTGCACCTTATTGCGTTCTATAAAAAAGAAATCTGAAGTATTTACACTAGTTTTTAGTATTATATTGATGTTATCCACGTTAAAAACACGAAAATTTTACAATTTTCGTAAACCCATTTAATGACGAAATAATGTATTTACTGAATCAGAAGAAGCTCTTTACTTTAAAATGCAACATAATCACATGTTAATTTCATGTATGAATAAGAATGTATTGCGTATTTTGTGTATGGCATAACAAAACAAATGAGTTGTTCGTCGTTATATGTTCAAAAATGTGAGTCAAAATGCTTCTTATACTTTTGTCATTTGATATTTCAACAGTATCAAAGATAATAAACATATTGTATTGCTTTGTGTAAAGTTCTGTATTCGTAAATTCTGATAGGCCTATTGCGTTATTTAATTGTTTACTACGTTTTGTATCTCATTTGAAAACAAATAGTTATTTTTTCTAGGCGCAGCAATTATTTTAAAATAAATTAATAATTAAATGTTATTTCAGTATCATTTATTTCAGGTGATAGTACTACACAATTCAGTAATTTTTCATGGTTTTCTTTTAATTAATATTTGTTTCTATTTAGGGCGCAGTCAATCAGACAAGTATAACATCAATGCCTGCTTACAATGGCGTACATCCTTCTTATACAGATGGCGTAATTCATTATGAAGACACAAAACAATTTTCCAAGCACAAATGTTTTATTCATAATTTCATATCCAGTGATATATCAGAAAATTCCACTAATATAAAAACATCAAAGCGGTACATAGTACAAAGTCCGAATCCCCAAACATAAACTCAAGCACGTTATTTGCACTCGTATAATGGTGTCAGATGTAGTAGTAAAACTAATACAACTCTTCATTATGAAACAGTATCTGATATATTTATTACTCAATCAAGGAATGCAACCATTGTTAGTCAAACAAAGTTTATTTCACAATCAATGGAAATCCAAATGAACACCGAAGCATCAATCAATACTTTTTTTATGTCGGGTATTAGTTTATCAACACTAAAACCCATGGTCCGTGAGATTCAATGACGCCTTCACCAAAAGTTTGTCTGCTTATAATTTAGATATTCAAAGCATATTTATCCGTCATCTGTAACTTTCCGGCAAAAGTCAAAGTTTTCAGAACCAAAATACACTTCTTTTCAGCAAACGATTCCCATGGGGATAGATCACTATCTGCCATTCCAAAAGAAGATCAATATCAAATTAAATGAAAACAGAACGTCAAATAATGACAAGTGTGTCAAAATATTGGTATACCCCTGACATGTCGACATCAGTTTTTAAC
Organism: Tegillarca granosa; assembly: GCA_029721355.1. Taxonomy (NCBI): domain Eukaryota; kingdom Metazoa; phylum Mollusca; class Bivalvia; order Arcoida; family Arcidae; genus Tegillarca; species Tegillarca granosa. The sequence continues at coordinate 23,068,776 of CM056604.1, forward strand.
CATCAAGCTTTGAAAATGCCATTTCAAATTGACCATAACTTTAACAATGCATCCAACAAGTACCGCCTTTTATGACTTAACATCTCAAGAATTAAGTACAATAAGCAACCTGATTAAAGATAAGATATACTCTATACAACAATCTCTGAGTAGAATAATGCAAGCAACTCGGTAAATCAAAATACGGGACAACAGATCAAGAATGTTTATTCTCAAATGACTTCAGATACCTTATTCATACCAAAATCTTTTACTGAACGAACATTTACTACATTAGAAACGTCTATGGCTGGTAGTCTTTATATAATAGGTCAATCTTCCTATTATATTTTGTCTAAAATCAAACCTTCCACACCTTTTGATGATTTAATATCAGCACCGTCCGCTGCTGAGTCTATCAACATCATACCTCACACCTTTTGCATCTGTAAAACCAGACAACGTACGATAGTAAAGCTACTCTAGATCTAATCCAATCTGATTCACTACTGCGGTTAGCAACGAGTAAGCCAACACTTTACAATAATATCATCAACTATAAGTCCAACGAGTTCTATAAAAGGAATATTTCGACCTCATATTTCGTCAAGTGGTATTAGATGCAAGTTTGTCAATTTTTGACGGTTCATCTTCATTGCGTTTTAGTTCTTTGACATCTAAAAAGAACCATTTTTCGTCTCGTCTTTTCCTTCAAGTATATCAACTGTGAGCCATCCAGTTCTCAACATCACTCCTTTAACATTAATTAGAACGTCGGCTTCGTATATAAATTCAGTATCCAATCGTCTCCAAATTTATCATCCAACAGTATCCAATCTCACCGCATGTCACGTCTTCTTTAAGTCAAATTGCATCATCTAGCAGTATATCTTCCACAGAGACTGTCGACACCACCTCAAGCATTTCATCGACAGTTACCACCACGGCAGACACTCAAAAAGAAGCAAATGAAATTATGTATTATATCATTGGAATATGTAGTGTATCTTTTCTGTTGATTTTAGTCCTGATAGCTGTTGTAATTTACATCGTTCGAAGAAATGTAAGAATTGCAAGGGATCGTCCACAACAACAGTCGTATTCTGTAAGGTTTAAACGGCCACACGGAAGACAAATTACATGGAAAAAGAGGAAAGAATCAAAAGAGGAAAAAGTAGACAAAAATATACCATTTGATCACAGAGCTAGAAATTTAAAGTTAGGAGATGGAGTTGATCGGGTAAGGGGGTATGTTGATACTGGATATTCCAGTGATTTAACTTCAAACGATTCTGGAATTTACATTGAACTTTGGAATTGTGGAAAAGATGTTGGTAAATGAGAGGGCTTAAATCTTTTGCAAGTTTTAAACCTAGCTCATTACAACGAAAATATTACCATATATCGATTTATATATTTTCCAGTTCTTTCAGGAAATGTGTCTTAGGTGCTACCTATGGTTTAACTTGCGACTTTTATATCTACTTAGTAAAATGACTACTTTGCATTAGTTTAAAATTTTTAATTGTTCGTAATTAATGTTAAATTTTATCATGATTCAATATGCATATTGTATTTAGTTGTGTTGTTATTTTCTGACAATTAAATTTTTGTTAAATACTTATATTTAAAAATATAAATACATAAATATGTAAATGGAAATCATACCGTTATACATATTCAAAATTGTCATTCTATGCACATAAAATGTACATTTGACACTAATATGTGAATTGTTTTTATAACTTTTTTTCTAATGCATGTATTTATGTAAGAGTGACAATCTTTAATGCTTTTTGTGGGTTTTTATTTATGCTTATCTTATTGATGCATAATGTTCTTTTTCTTTTGAAAGAAAGGTCGTTTTTCGTTATGTTTTCTGCTTATTATCCGTTGTTGGTATAAATTTTATTTTGACATTTAAAACGTTACAAATGTCAAATTGCTTTATAGTTTATGTTCAGAACAACAATTTATCAAGTATTTACTAGTTTTGCGAATTTTGTTTGAAAAGATATCTCAATTTTATATATTATACTGTCTACTGCTTTTATGAAATATAGTTCTCGATTGGTTATTTTTGTTTTCACAATTTTCAGATGTTTTACATACATTGCACTGTTTTATATATTTGTTTATTTGTTTACAAATGAGTAAGACACTGGTTATACAACAGTTACTCTTGGTGAATATGTAATTATATATTGTATTTCCTTAAAACTATATGTATACCATTGCCCAATCAAATGTCTACCTCTTAATTAATATATGTTTTATTACTATGGTGATGTAGAAAAATATAATCATTTATATGTAGGTTTTGTAATTAAGTATTTTACCCAAGTCACAAAACTATAAAACAATATTTCTATTTTGTTATATGTTTTTGTTCTATAATATGTTTAATATATGTTGTTTATTTGTTGTTTTTTACCAGATAGTTATTTCAGCAAAGAAAATATAACCAAGTGTTTAAATGTATGAAACTTTTCAAAGCCGAAATAACAAACTTTTTGGTAAGAATTCAAGAGACAAATATGTGTTTATTACAAAAAACTTCGATTTCAATCTCTAAATTACTAGTAAATGTTTTATTACACGCTACGTAATATACCCTCTGTATAGATATTTTGACATTTTTATATGTGTTTATTACTACAACCTTCAATTTCAGTGTCTTCATTGATTGTTTTAATACACACCACATAATATATGCCCTCTGCATAAACATTTTGACATCTTTTTATCCTGTCGATGATGTAGTATTGGTGTATAGTTAACATAATTTATGTATCCATTTATTTTTCTCTTTGTTGACATAATTAAGTGAATAACCGGGATAGTTAAAAGTAAAGATTAAAAAGTTAATGTAAAATCTCATTGGGTAAAGCTAAATGTCGTCACTTAACAACCAAAATATGTGTATGTGCATGTGGTCAAATGGTGCTTATATGGATTTACGCTTCAATATATAATGCAAATATATAACAAATACCTGCTAAATTTTGATGTGCCAAATGTGCACATTTCGGAAAATCATTCCTCATCAGTGACACTAGGGGCCGAAAAAGTTGATAGATTAAAAACATACGCCAAACAGTTGCAAATTAATGAATCTAAAGTTCCAAAAATATGTGAATCAAAATCCAGCTAAGGAATGTTTTGCAGGAGGGAACAGACCTTAGTTTTAAATAAATTTCAAAAATAAAGACGACTGAAAATTTTGCTAAATGATGGTATATTTTCTGACAGCACAAAGTACTGCCTACTGAGTTTCAAATGATTCCGAGTGTACCCCGTGTTGTATAAAATGTGCATATATGCAACTCCTTTTCATATCGCTTATTCTATTGAGTGAAGAAACTAATTTAAATGCAAAATGAGTCGGAATGAGTATATTTAAAATGATAACGTTTTTACAGAGGAAAATTAATCCTTGTTTATGCATGTTATAAAAGGTGTGTTTTATTACCAGGTAAACGATTAAGGTGATATAACACTTTGCCAAAAATGTACCAAAATTAGCAAAACATTTTGAAGTATTGTTATTCTTTATATTTGATATGTAAAATGTTATTCTTATGTGAAAATTACTGTCCAATATGTATTTGTTATTTCGTTGAATGTTATTGTTGAATAAAAGTTAATCATTTACTGTGTACTTCGAAAATTGAATATAATTATTTAAAACAAAGTAAATTTGCTATACAAAATTTTGACTAAGATCAATTTTTACAACAACCTACATAGACATAAAGGCCACTGGATCATATCTTACCTTTAATCAAAGATGACAAAAAAAAGATTTGCAGATGTGATTAAACTTCTGTTGCTTATATATGTATATTGCTGATAACCTTTATCTGAATGTTTTATCACTTAACTGTGTATTATACGACGAATGCTTTATTGGAATTTAACGAATGGAAATCATTACAACAAAAACGAACGAAATAGAAATTCATGATTACAAAATGTTGAATAATTAACGGTCACGTGATTTATTTCCAAAGGTAAAATAGATCCTTATCGATACACAGTATGTAAAAACACAAGCATCAATAAACAGTGGCGAAATTAACGCAACTGCCATGTGCTGATTTAGAATTTCTATTAAAATGATGCATTCAAAATCAGCACATAACAACTAATTTTGAATGTATTATTTGAATAGAAATTCAAAATCAGCACATGACACTACAGAAAAATTATGTATTCGGTGTTTTTGGGCAGC
>CM056604.1:23073088-23095588 GCA_029721355.1 Tegillarca granosa
GCTGCCCAAAAACACCGAATACATAATTTTTCTGTAGTGTCATGTGCTGATTTTGAATTTCTATTCAAATAATACATTCAAAATTAGTTGTTATGTGCTGATTTTGAATGCATCATTTTAATAGAAATTCTAAATCAGCACATGGCAGTTGCGTTAATTTCGCCACTGTTTATTGATGCTTGTGTTTTTACATACTGTGTATCGATAAGGATCTATTTTACCTTTGGAAATAAATCACGTGACCGTTAATTATTCAACATTTTGTAATCATGAATTTCTATTTCGTTCGTTTTTGTTGTAATGATTTCCATTCGTTAAATTCCAATAAAGCATTCGTCGTATAATACACAGTTAAGTGATAAAACATTCAGATAAAGGTTATCAGCAATATACATATATAAGCAACAGAAGTTTAATCACATCTGCAAATCTTTTTTTTGTCATCTTTGATTAAAGGTAAGATATGATCCAGTGGCCTTTATGTCTATGTAGGTTGTTGTAAAAATTGATCTTAGTCAAAATTTTGTATAGCAAATTTACTTTGTTTTAAATAATTATATTCAATTTTCGAAGTACACAGTAAATGATTAACTTTTATTCAACAATAACATTCAACGAAATAACAAATACATATTGGACAGTAATTTTCACATAAGAATAACATTTTACATATCAAATATAAAGAATAACAATACTTCAAAATGTTTTGCTAATTTTGGTACATTTTTGGCAAAGTGTTATATCACCTTAATCGTTTACCTGGTAATAAAACACACCTTTTTATAACATGCATAAACAAGGATTAATTTTCCTCTGTAAAAACGTTATCATTTTAAATATACTCATTCCGACTCATTTTGCATTTAAATTAGTTTCTTCACTCAATAGAATAAGCGATATGAAAAGGAGTTGCATATATGCACATTTTATACAACACGGGGTACACTCGGAATCATTTGAAACTCAGTAGGCAGTACTTTGTGCTGTCAGAAAATATACCATCATTTAGCAAAATTTTCAGTCGTCTTTATTTTTGAAATTTATTTAAAACTAAGGTCTGTTCCCTCCTGCAAAACATTCCTTAGCTGGATTTTGATTCACATATTTTTGGAACTTTAGATTCATTAATTTGCAACTGTTTGGCGTATGTTTTTAATCTATCAACTTTTTCGGCCCCTAGTGTCACTGATGAGGAATGATTTTCCGAAATGTGCACATTTGGCACATCAAAATTTAGCAGGTATTTGTTATATATTTGCATTATATATTGAAGCGTAAATCCATATAAGCACCATTTGACCACATGCACATACACATATTTTGGTTGTTAAGTGACGACATTTAGCTTTACCCAATGAGATTTTACATTAACTTTTTAATCTTTACTTTTAACTATCCCGGTTATTCACTTAATTATGTCAACAAAGAGAAAAATAAATGGATACATAAATTATGTTAACTATACACCAATACTACATCATCGACAGGATAAAAAAGATGTCAAAATGTTTATGCAGAGGGCATATATTATGTGGTGTGTATTAAAACAATCAATGAAGACACTGAAATTGAAGGTTGTAGTAATAAACACATATAAAATGTCAAAATATCTATACAGAGGGTATATTACGTAGCGTGTAATAAAACATTTACTAGTAATTTAGAGATTGAAATCGAAGTTTTTTGTAATAAACACATATTTGTCTCTTGAATTCTTACCAAAAAGTTTGTTATTTCGGCTTTGAAAAGTTTCATACATTTAAACACTTGGTTATATTTTCTTTGCTGAAATAACTATCTGGTAAAAAACAACAAATAAACAACATATATTAAACATATTATAGAACAAAAACATATAACAAAATAGAAATATTGTTTTATAGTTTTGTGACTTGGGTAAAATACTTAATTACAAAACCTACATATAAATGATTATATTTTTTCTACATCACCATAGTAATAAAACTATATTAATTAAGAGGTAGACATTTGATTGGGCAATGGTATACATATAGTTTTAAGGAAATACAATATATAATTACATATTCACCAAGAGTAACTGTTGTATAACCAGTGTCTTACTCATTTGTAAACAAATAAACAAATATATAAAACAGTGCAATGTATGTAAAACATCTGAAAATTGTGAAAACAAAAATAACCAATCGAGAACTATATTTCAAATAAAAGCAGTAGACAGTATAATATATAAAAATTGAGATATCTTTTCAAACAAAATTCGCAAAACTAGTAATACTTGATAAATTGTTGTTCTGAAATAAAACTATAAAAGCAATTTGACATTTGTAACGTTTCAATGTCAAAATAAAATTTATACCAACAACGGATAATAAGCAGAAAACATAACGAAAAACGACCTTTCTTTCAAAAGAAAAAAGAACATTTATGCATCAATAAGATAAGCATAAATAAAACCCACAAAAAGCATTAAAGATTGTCACTCTTTACATAAATACATGCATTAGAAAAAAAGTTATAAAAACAATTCACATATTAGTGTCAAATGTACATTTTTATGTGCATAGAATGACAATTTGAATATGTATAACGGTATGATTTCCATTTACATATTTATGTATTTATATTTTTAAATATAAGTATTTAACAAAAATTTAATTGTCAGAAAATAACAACACAACTAAATACAATATGCATATTGAATCATGATTAAATTTAACATTAATTACGAACAAATTAAAAATTTTAACTAATGCAAAGTAGTCATTTTACTAAGTAGATATAAAAGTCGCAAGTTAAACCATAGGTAGCACCTAAGACACATTTCCTGAAAGAACTGGAAAATATATAAATCGATATATGGTAATATTTTCGTTGTAATGAGCTAGGTTTAAAACTTGCAAAAGATTTAAGCCCTCTCATTTACCAACATCTTTTCCACAATTCCAAAGTTCAATGTAAATTCCAGAATCGTTTGAAGTTAAATCACTGGAATATCCAGTATCAACATACCCCCTTACCCGATCAACTCCATCTCCTAACTTTAAATTTCTAGCTCTGTGATCAAATGGTATATTTTTGTCTACTTTTTCCTCTTTTGATTCTTTCCTCTTTTTCCATGTAATTTGTCTTCCGTGTGGCCGTTTAAACCTTACAGAATACGACTGTTGTTGTGGACGATCCCTTGCAATTCTTACATTTCTTCGAACGATGTAAATTACAACAGCTATCAGGACTAAAATCAACAGAAAAGATACACTACATATTCCAATGATATAATACATAATTTCATTTGCTTCTTTTTGAGTGTCTGCCGTGGTGGTAACTGTCGATGAAATGCTTGAGGTGGTGTCGACAGTCTCTGTGGAAGATATACTGCTAGATGATGCAATTTGACTTAAAGAAGACGTGACATGCGGTGAGATTGGTATACTGTTGGATGATAAATTTGGAGACGATTGGATAACTGAATTTATATACGAAGCCGACGTTCTAATTAATGTTAAAGGAGTGATGTTGAGAACTGGATGGCTCACAGTTGATATACTTGAAGGAAAAGACGAGACGAAAAATGGTTCTTTTTTAGATGTCAAAGAACTAAACCGCAATGAAGATGAACCGTCAAAAATTGACAAACTTGCATCTAATACACTTGACGAAATATGAGGTCGAAATATTCCTTTTATAGAACTCGTTGGACTTATAGTTGATGATATATTGTAAAGTGTTGGCTTACTCGTTGCTAACAGCAGTAGTGAATCAGATTGGATTAGATCTAGAGTAGCTTTACTATCGTACGTTGTCTGGTTTACAGATGCAAAAGGTGTGAGGTATGATGTTGATAGACTAAGCAGCGACGGTGCTGATATTAAATCATCAAAAGGTGTGGAAGGTTTGATTTTAGACAAAATATAATAGGAAGATTGACCTATTATATAAAGACTACCAGCCATAGACGTTTCTAATGTAGTAAATGTTCGTTCAGTAAAAGATTTTGGTATGAATAAGGTATCTGAAGTCATTTGAGAATAAACATTCTTGATCTGTTGTCCCGTATTTTGATTTACCGAGTTGCTTGCATTTATTCTACTCAGAGATTGTTGTATAGAGTATATCTTATCTTTAATCAGGTTGCTTATTGTACTTAATTCTTGAGATGTTAAGTCATAAAAGGCGGTACTTGTTGGATGCATTGTTAAAGTTATGGTCAATTTGAAATGCATTTCAAAGCTTGATGGTAAAACTGATGTCGACATGTCAGGGGTATACCAATATTTTGACACACTTGTCATATTTGACGTTCTGTTTTCATTTAAATTTGATATTTGATCTTCTTTTGGAATGGCAGATAGTGATCTATCCCCCATGGGAATCGTTTGCTGAAAAGAAGTGTATTTTGGTTCTGAAAACTTTGACTTTTGCAGGAAAGTTACAGATGACGGATAAATAATGCTTTGAATATCTAAATTATAAGCAGACAAACTTTTGGTTGAAGGCGTCATTGAAATCTCACGGACCATGGGTTTTAGTGTTGATAAACTAATACCCGACATAAAAAAAGTATTGATTGATGCTTCGGTGTTCATTTGGATTTCCATTGATTGTGAAATAAACTTTGTTGACTAACAATGGTTGCATTCCTTGATTGAGTAATAAATATATCAGATACTGTTTCATAATGAAGAGTTGTATAGTTTACTACTACATCTGACACCATATACGAGTGCAATAACGTGCTTGAGTTTATGTTTGGGGATTCTGACTTTGTAACTATGTACCGCTTTGATGTTTTTATATTAGTGGAATTTTCTGATATATCACTGGATATGAAATTATTGAATAAAACATTTGTGCTTGGAAAAATTGTTGTGTCTTCATAATGAATTACGCCATCTGTATAAGAAGGATGTACGCCATTGTAAGCAGGCATTGATGTTATACTTGTCTGATTGACTGCGCCTAAATAGAAACAAATATTTAATTAAAAGAAAACCATGAAAAATTACTGAATTGTGTAGTACTATCACCTGAAATAAATGATACTGAAATAACATTTAATTATTAATTTATTTTAAAATAATTGCTGCGCCTAGAAAAAATAACTATTTGTTTTCAAATGAGATACAAAACTTAGTAAACAATTAAATAACGCAATAGGCATATCAGAATTTACGAATACAGAACTTTACAACAAAGCAATACAATATGTTTATTATCTTTTGATACTGTTGAAATATCAAATGACAAAAGTATAAGAAGCATTTTGACTCACATTTTTGAACATATAACGACGAACAACTCATTTGTTTGTTATGCCATACACAAAATACGCAATACATTCTTATTCATACATGAAATTAACATGTGATTATGTTGCATTTAAAGTAAAGAGCTTCTTCTGATTCAGTAAATACATTATTTCGTCATTAAATGGGTTACGAAAATTGTAAAATTTTCGTGTTTTTAAACGTGGATAACATCAATATAATACTAAAAACTAGTGTAAATACTTCAGATTTCTTTTTTATAGAACGCAATAAGGTGCAACTAAATCTTTTTTATAAAACTTGAACTATTGAACACTTCTATGTAGGACCAAGGATAAAGTTTTCCGAAAAACTGGTGAAATAAAAAAATTAAAACTCTGGTGATTGACAATTTTAGTTAAAAAGTAAAACTGTCTAGATTGAAACAAAAGTAAAATCATATTGAAAGATGTTTTTTATTCTGTTTAGAAGTTATTATAAAATGAACAATAATTATCCGAATAATTCCGCTTTAAAACAGATGTTTATTATACCAGTGATAAAGTACAACTACGAATTGTTTATAATCGCGATACAATGTAACATAAATATACATTATTTAACAGATTTCCGTTACATTAACATGGACAAGCTACTAACTAAAATTATCCACAAATACATCAGATTAACTCGTAAAATAACACCAGCACCTGTTGGATCTGGATTGTGCCCTAACGTTGTTCCTGTTGTCGTTGGTAGTGTTGTTGTTGTTGTAGTTGTAGTGGTGGTTGTCGTTGTTGGAGCTGGAGTAGTTGCTACACGTAAAAATTACAAAACAAAATAACCAAGTTACCAGTTTTTGCCGGCTAACCGTCAGTAATTTCAACAGAAATAAGCATAATCGGCTAATAACAAGCAAAGCAATGTTCGGAAAGACAAATTACGTATTATAATTCTATAAATCTATTTTCTTTCTATCCGTAATTAAATTTCATCTAAATCGGTCAATAAATAAACATTTATTTTTCGTTATTATCAAATAAGTATCCAAAGAAAATTGATACGTGAAGTTAATTGATATTCTGTTCTAGGAATCTTCCACGCAATTCAAACTAAGGAAGTGGTTTCAGATGAATTATTTTAAAAATCAACCACATTGTTTTTATAAGCATCTTATTAACAATTTTAAACCGCAATTTACTGCATTTTGTTTTATTCAGTACAGATAATAGAGATAATGCATAAGGAATAATCCAACTGAGTTTGGAATATACATGTATCTTTAACAATTGCATTTTACTTTAAACATAAAAACGTGTTAAGACGGTTCTGCACAAGCTTACTTCTATTACCTAAATAGCAAAGTATTGATTTACGTATTATTGAATATTTATACAATTATAAACATAAATGCTTAGATAATTGTCTGATTGCGACAACTTGTCAAAACTATTTCCTGCAGTTAAAAATAAATTCTTCTGCCCAAACCAATGTTGATATTGCGTTTCTTTATAGAAAATATCTTTGAGCAATATCTTAATCAGCATCAATGGCCAGTCTGTTGGGAAATGAACTTTTGGTGCAGAGATTTTACCGTGATGTAATAACAAAATAATATACTTACGACAACCTGAAATTTAAAAAATAGAAAATTTATTAAAATTTTGATTAAATAACTTTTAAATAACTTTTTTTAACATTTTCGTCAAACTTGCACAATAAACATTGTCAATAAATATTTTAAAATCATGTGCAAGATATAAAGGCGTGAATATATAAATTAAATACGTAATTAAATAATATCATACTAAAGATATAAGGAAAATTGCAGAAAAGGTAAATGCGATGTAGAAAATTAGTTTTATTAGTTTTCTCGAAGTATCTTAGGTACAATACTAGTATTGTTTTAAAGATTTATTTTAAACGTAAAAAGATGGCACTCGGATAGTAACAAAGATGGAATTCATTAAAACATAGGAAAATGGTTTTTTTGTTTTAACTATTAAGATATAAAAAGAAGGTAAAAAGTTACAATTTAACCGTTTTATCTGCTTGATTTGTCTTATTCTTAGACGTCGTGAATTGTTTCCTGTTAATGAATAAGACGGTAAAAGACGCTATATTTTAACACTTTTTTCATTTTATTATTGGGTAACATTAAGACAAATTTACATATTCACGACTATAATTACTTGTTAGCGCTTATGCATTTGTAAAGAAAGTGAATTAAATTAAGCTTTAGCTCTTTTATTAAAAATCGTTAATTAAAAACAATTATTCGACGTTACAAAGGCAGAGTAAAATAAAATTAATCATTTATGATAGAAAATGAAATTTAAAGCAATTTCATAATTTTTATAAAGTATGAATTACAGAATCTCTCTCTATTTCTCTCTCTCTCTCTTTCGGGTGATATTGGGTGATATTTACTTGTCAGATTTCCACCTAATGCAGCCCCAACCGTAGAAACCAAATCAATGGTTTGCATTGGTACAGTTGCCGTTTGCGCTTGATCACAATATTTTGGATTCTGTGTCATTTTCAAGCTTGTTCCAGTCATGTTATATACCTTTAAATTGAAAGAATAATGTAGATTTACATAATATTTATTTAACTTTCATTTGTTTTTAGAATAGTAATACCTTGCTTCAGTCTGAAAAACCCCCAAACCATACTGTTTCTCTAAACAGAACGTTAACAGATTCAACCAATTACAATTCAACTCAAGCTAGATAGTATTTCTGAAATACTAGTGTAAATGAAAAGATTTTTGTTAGATACAAGAATGACATCTTATTTTTCTTTGATTAATACATAACTATCTTAAAAATATTTTAAATCTAACTGAAATTGTACGTTAAAATATTAAACATATAGTTGATAACGTGATCTGAAAAACAAATCTATTTTACACCATTGAAAGTGAACCCATTTGGACGTTTGAATAAAACGACAAAAATTTGGAAAGCGCAATAGAGATATAATTTAAAAAAAATTATTTCAGCAAAATAACAATCTTTTACAAAAAATAAATTAAAAAAAACAAAGGTTCAAATACTTGTATAAAAGCTTAAAAAATTTAATACATCTTTAAAATTGAAGTTAAAGCATACATATAGAAAAGTATATCATGACCTTGTCTGCATACCTTGTCCTCATTTTGAAGGTAAAATTTAGAAAATGTTAATATTGACAATTCAATTTCTAAACCTTTACATAAGGTTAATTTTAGATTAATTTTAGATTAGTCTTTTAAATGGTTCGATATAAAAACAAACCAGTAATTGGATTTATTTAATATATTTTGATGTGCCATGTGTACACATTTCGGAAATACTTTCCTCATCAGTGACGCTAGGGTCCGAAAATGTTGACAAATAAAAAAGATAAGCCAAACATTTGAAAATTAATGAATCAAAAATTCCAAAATCAAATGAAACTAATAAATAAATATCCATGAAACGAGTTGCGTTGTTAATCGTCCATTTACATTTGTAACTATTATTTGTTAATCTACATTCTCTGTTTTTCTATAGTGAACATCTTAACGATAAGCATCTAGTCTAAATAGCACTGAAATAATCACAAAGATCTGTGGTAACAAGAACTTTAGCAATAACTAACACGAATGCATACTGACTATAAAAGGGTACCTATAACGATTTTTAGTTTTGACATATTTTATTCGTCGTATTTAAATAGAACTTTAGCGAAAATTCCATAAAATTTCATTCCATAATAAGGAAGATATCGGTGAATTTCTAATACATCTACAGAACTTCAAATCAAAAAGGTCGATATCGAGGCTCCCGTATTGTGACGTCATACCAGTAACATTCACAAAATATTATTTACCAACTACTAAAATAAGTCAAATCCGAACTCGTAGTTTGACTTTCTGTGATTATTTTACGGGAAAACGATTTAATGAAGTGGAATTAACATCCGTTTGACATGTGCCGATGATTAAGATTATTATTAATCCTTTTGTTCATTAGATACATTCCTTAGATTCAGACCCACACCTGTAATTAACAGGATGTAACTTCTAATTTGAAAAATTGATTTGCAGGTTAATAAAGTTATCTTACGACCTGTAATATACAATAATATATTTACAGTTCGAGTAAAGTGAAATAAATTTATTTGGTAGACGTTATTTGTCATATACAGTAGATATATAAAGATTTCACTTTAGAAAAAATGGATATTTCATTTTTAAATTTTAAGAAGTGAGAAAAAGAATTTTTTTCCTTAGTTTTCATGCCAATAATTAATAATAATGACAATAATAATAATAAAATATAACTTTAAGGCAAAATTAAAAATTGACGACCAGAATAGTCTATTTTAAACATGTTATTGATCTACTTACAGCATGATTTTACTTTCACTTTTTCTTTGGCATACATACAAATCCATACAATTATTATTATTATTATTATTATTTTTATTATTATTACATTTGTATCTCGTTTTTTAAATGTGGTCTCATCTTTAAATCAGTGTCATTTCAATTTAAACCATTAAAATAACTTTTTGCGTAAAAAAAATTGAGATGGAATATCTTGGGTTTTTTCCCTTTTTAATAACCACAGCATTTTTAGCCATCGGACAGTTGAAAAGAACTATGTTACAAACTTTATTAGGGAGGAACATCTTTTAATTATCGAGGAAATAAAATGCCGCCAGATTACTCAAAGTTTTCTACATCATGTTTTTTAGTTTTAACTGTAAATAAACATTGCACAAAAGAGCATATTGATTTTAGCCGATGCCACAGTAAGTTCTATAATATTCATCTAGTAGTTTGTCCAGTCTGACTTGATATTTGATTAATTTTAAAATGTTGACGATAAATTTAATTTTCGTGTATTTGACAAGTTAAAACTAATCGCGTATTTTTTGGTTATAGCTATGCAACCAATCGCAATTATCGAGTCTGTCCAGTCCGACTTAATAAAATAAGTTATTTCTTTTAAAAAAAGTCAACGATATAATCAATTTTCGTGTTATTGACAAGTTAACTCCTGTCACGTATTTTTCAACAGCTATGCAACCAACTTCATTCAAAATTCTCGATAAGGTCGGGACTCGACTCAAATATTTTATGCTTTTGGTTCAAATAAATTTAGCTATACTCCAAATTTATTACTTATAAGATTGTCAACTACTTCCCCAAATAATAACGAACTATTTTGCATAATAAAGTACATGTCAGAGTCGTTACTTTCTTCTACATACGTCGATATATCATAATTGTTACTATTGTCTTTTATGTTAGATACTACTTCTAATACTGCATTGACGTCACATAATTATAACTCAAAACGAGGGATTTCACTTTGCGATCAAGAGAAAGTTAAAAAATGAGGATTTCAAACCGCTATAACTTTTTTATTTTGTTACCAATTTTGACGCAGTTTTCAATATTGTGATATTTGAATAATATGTAAAACAATTGTGATAAAAAATGGTTACAGGTACCCTTTAAAAACTAGTGAAGTGCATTACGTAACATCCGCTAATTTGTTGAAAATAATTATTTTACCAGTATAAGAAAAAGTATGTATCTACCGAATATCATAGCCAAGATAAAAATTTCGACACACAAATAGGGTTTTTGGTTAAAACGTTCAAATTAAACGTGCAACAGTTGTATAGTTCAAGTAAAACTTATCAAGTAATGTTGGTCATGTGGAAAACCTTTTCTTGTTGTGTTAGTCAAGTGAACCTGTGAAAAGAGGTGCAGTTCCCTTGAACCTGTATTAAGAATTTTAGTTCAAGTGATCGATTTTGTGTAGCTTAACTGGATCTGTACCAAGAATTGTAATTAAAGTCTCCTTATAACCGTAAAGTATGCTACAACATTGATCTTTCAGGCGCATACTTAAATGTATGAACGATCATTTTAATCAGTTGGAATTGTGCACACTGAAAGTTTAGTGAAGACTAAAAAATTAAATAATTTATAAATGGATCCCAAATCAAACACACCATTTGTTGTTTAGTTTCCGAATGTTAATTAATTCAATTAGACCGTTATTTGATCTAGCGTATGAAATATGCAGGATATCACCAAGTGCAATGGTTTACGATGTATTCAACGTAACTACCATTAAATATAAATGACATTTAATGTGAAAGGACAAAATCATAAATTATCCTATAATACTGTAGATAATAAAACAATTAACTTACCAAACAAACAAATCTAAATCTGAAGTTTTCATCAGTATATGTATCCAGGTTATACAAAAATAAAAACTTTTTTCCACCGTAACTGTAATGATGTATACAACGAAGGTTGCCAACAACTTGAAAAAGAGAAAAAAAATTAGACATTCATAAACCTTATATGAACTCTAATATAAAACACTATAAACGAAACTTGTATATATTTGTATTATATATATATAACCTTTTATTAATTCACAATTTATACAATTAGCTTCAAACACATTTACTGTAACACAATCTTAATCACCACAGTTTTATATCTCTAGTTTTTTAGCAATGACCAAAAACTTTCATCCCTTATAAACTGTTTATAAAATGTTTCTACCGTAATAAATCATGTTATTCACCTCAAAAAATAATATATAATCTTTAGATGCCTATAATAAAATGACCATTCAAGGTATAAACAAAGCATTTGGCCCCGAGTGTCACTGATGAGGAATGATTTTCCGAAATGTGCACTTATGACAAATCAAAAATCAGCAGGTATTTGTTACTTTAATATATATATATATAACACAACATTAAAATCATCTACCCTAAAAGAATAATTGATTCACCATCATGTATGTTACACTGCGCATCTACTGTATAATTGAATGATCAACTA
Source organism: Tegillarca granosa (assembly GCA_029721355.1). NCBI lineage: Eukaryota > Metazoa > Mollusca > Bivalvia > Arcoida > Arcidae > Tegillarca > Tegillarca granosa. Next base: position 23,085,164 of record CM056604.1, read on the forward strand.
GTATATATATACATGTGTATCATGTACTCAAACCACGTGTACTGTAATAATACCACCCACTCCCGTATATTAAAAATTCTACACATAGATAACACCGTGATAATCAATGTTTAGATAATCAATTCAGGCCAGTTTAATTGTTAATATTTTGTCAATTTATTCTTATCTAAAATATCCTGCAAAAAAGTATAATAAAGTCACTAATGTTTTAAAAACTGAAAATCTCCTGCAATAATTTATAATTGAACTCACTAATTTTTACAACTGAAAACGTAGTTTTTGTCAAACTCAACTGCCTCACATGTGCAATCAACTTCAAATGCAACTGATGAAATAACCCTCTAAAATATATTTATATAGAAACCGCAGCTATCGTAAAAAAAATCAACAATCTTCCAAATGTTAGCAACAGAAACTTAAAACATTTTTACCAGTCAAATAAATTAGACGGTTGTCTTTTTTAACTTATGTTTTTTAGGAAATCGACCATAATTTTTTTTTATTTACTATAAAACGTCTTTTTTCTGTGATTATCTCATTTGAAAACAACATAAATAGTAGAAAATCATGATGATGATGATATATCATTTAAAGAAAACAATTTTCAAAAAGAAACTAGTGTTAAATACTTCTTTTTTACTTTTCTCGAGAAAGTAGACAATTCAGAATGAACTAGAAAAAATATTCATATCGTTAATTCAATGTATTTAAAAGAAAACAAATATAACAGATATAAAAATGCATTTATTCATGATTTTTACCCAGTTTTAATATATTCTGAGCAAATAATTCAAATATCTAAAATGAAATCAATAAACTTTAATCAAATAGCATTAACGATGAGGACTTATTGTACATATTATACACAATTTGATAGTATATCACCGTACTAGAAGCTATGTAGCACTTAATGTTTATATAATTTACCATTTGACAGAAATATATCATAAGCTATATCATGTGACACTGAATGATCAAATTATATCTTGTGACATGAAAATACCATATCACAAACTAATTGACACTAAATTACTATGAAATAATCATGTAAAATGCAATGATCCTATCATAATAGTTGAAGAATTACTTGTGTGTTTAACAAGTTTATTGAGTCATAACATAAAAAACGGTGTGCACACTTCATAACGCCCGTAGCGCACGTGTACAAAACGTTTTTCATGACTGAATAGACTTGTGAAAAACACAAGTAATTCTTTATAATTTCATTTTAAACACTTAAACTAAAACATAAAACAATGTTGTGTTTTAATTTTCTTGATTTTTTAAATAAATATATAATAAATATAAACTGCTAAATTTTGATGTGCCATATTTGCACATTTCGGACAAGCATTCCTCATCAGTGACACTAGGGGCCTATAAGTTTGACAGATAAAAAACAAAAGCCAAACAGCTGAAAAATGATGAATCTAAAGTTCCAAAGTTATATGAATCCAAATCCAGCTAAGGAATGCTTTGCACGACCAAATCCAGCTAAGGAATGCTTTGCACGACTGAGAAATATCCTCCGCGTTGGAATTATCATCAACAAACAATTTCAGCCAATGAAATAGAAATAGTCAACGTCACGCTATTCACTTTCAGCGTTGCTATGGTTGCGTAGTTTATTGGAGTATAACATGAAAAACGAGCACGTGCTTTTACATTGTGTTTGTATTGCAGTATGATATAATAGAATTTAGAAATTAAATTTATGACTCTCAATGAAAACTCTTACTCTCGTGACAAAAACTGTCCAGACCAAAAATCACATGGCACGAAATGACCATACCATAAAACTATACATCATAAATTTTGTGACACTTAACTGATATATAAAAAACTTGCCAAATAATATAAATTATTTTGACCTAAAAATTCTTTTTTATAAACCATGTGACACAAATTACGATACCGGAAGTCAAGTGAAACAAATTGTCGTAAAGTATTTTACATTAATTATCACACAAACCTTGTGACATAGAATAATGAACACATCATTAACTAAATGAATCAAGTATGTGTATAGCATAAACTATGTGACACTTATGACAATTTCATAAACAATTTGACAATTAATGAATATATCGTAATGCGCATACCACAGAATTATGATACCGGAAGGCACGTGAAACAAATCGGCCATATCATAAAGCATTTTACATAAATGATCATACAAACCATGCGACACCTACTGACAATTTCATAAACAATGAGACACTTTATGAAAATATCATAATGCACGTGACACAAAATAACCATTCCTTTACCTTTCCTCTGTAGTAAATTATCATATTTTAAAACAAATCCATCATACTTTAACTATCATATTTAATGTAATACAAAATGACCATATCATAAACCATGAGCTACTGTTTAGGCACATACCATTTAGAAATTACAGAAAATTGGACATACTGAAGGTTACACGATATGAAATGACCAAATCATAAACCATTGAACAAAAATGACAACACCATCAACTAATGAACAAACATGGCCACATCATAAACCACTGAACAAAAATGACCACATTATAAACCATTGAACAAAAATAACCAACCACATCACAAACCATTGAACAAAAATGACCACATTATAAATCATTGAACAAAATGACCACATCATAAACCACTGAACAAAAATGACCACATTATAAACCATTGAACAAAAATAACCAACCACATCACAAACCATTGAACAAAAATGACCACATTATAAATCATTGAACAAAAATGACCACATCATAACCACTGAACAAAAATGACCACATTATAAACCATTGAACAAAAATGACCACATCATAAACCATTGAACAAAAATGACCACATTATAAACTATTGAACAAAAATGACCACATCATAAACCACTGAACAAAAATGGCCAACCACATTATAAACCATTGAGCAAAAATGACCTGATCATAAGCAATTGAACAAAAATGACCACATTATAACCATTGAACAAAAATGGCCAAACACATTATAAACCATTGAGCAAAAATGACCTGATCATAAACCATTGAACAAAAATAACCACATCAAAAACCACTGAACAAAAATGACCCACCACAACATAAACCATTGAACAAAAATGACCACATTATAAACCATTGAACAAAAATGACCACATCATAAACCATTGAACAAAAATGACCACATCATAAACCATTGAACAAAATGACCACATTATAAACTATTGAACAAAAATGACCACATCATAAACCATTGAACGAAAATGATCACATCATAAACCACTGAACAAAAATGGCCACATCATAAACCATTGAACAAAAATGACCACATCAAAAACAATTGAACAAAAATGACCACATCATAAACCAATGAACAAAAATGGCCACATCATAAACCATGTAAGACTTAGTGATCCTAATTCATAAACTGGACAGATTATGATTACATCAAAAACAATTTTTTGTTAATTGTCATATTTTGAATTTAAAATGAAAAATAACGATATATATAGTAAAATCTTACTGTATTTCAAAATTATAATTAATGAATAAAAGTTAAAAGGGGAGAATCTTTACATTTATTTGATTGGCTAAAGACTTATTGCTTAATGGTATATAATGTCCAATGATATGGTCTTTTTATCTTTTTAAATGTTAAAAAATCGAAAACTAATAATAATTACCTGAGTAACTAACAGCTGGAGAACAACTTGTCATGCTGGTAAAATTAAGGAGTGTCGAATCAGAACAAAAATCGGCTTTTAACTGAGAACTGATGCACGGCTCAGACCCAGCTGTCTTATACTGGTATGTGTACAATCTCCGAATCTCTGGAGGACAATCATTAAAGAAATTTCCACCTGAAAGCAATATGGATTCAATTTTTACGAAAAATAGACAAGACAGACTATTGGTTCTTTTTATTTCTTTTTCTTTTTTTGAGATGTGACTTTAGTATAATGGTTAGGGGTTATAAAACACAACTTTAACCTTACTGAGGAACGTAGATAGCAACTAATTATAACCGAGGTAAAAAATTGAAGTTCAAATCTCGAGGGTCCGTGGGCTAGCTTTATAGGAAAAAATATAAAAAGGGGTTAAATGTTGCATCCTGGCGACAGCTAAACCTAATATTTGCTAAGACCGTTTGAGTAATAAAGTCTGTACTATTAAGGACAAAACATAATGTTATAATTGTTCGATATTAATTATTTTTTATCTTTTTGTTTCTATAACAAATTAAAAAAAGTAATACGATCTGATTTCTACCGAGGCAGTTGCCTCGGTTGCCTCATAGTAAGCTACGCCCCTGTTACGGTGCACACAAATCTGTTTGTTCAGCAAATTAGGGAGTTCCCAATGTTTTGATTTTTATAAAGGAAAGGTTACATTATGCACAAATTTGATTAAAATCTTGCATATGATTAAACTATTCATTCTAATGTAAAATTATAAATTCCCCCTAATGTTTGTTCGTCTCCAAGCAAGCTTTAAGGAATTTTTTATATTGTTAATACCTTAACTCTGAATTTCTTTTATGTTTTTGTAAACCTTACCTTTAGATAGTTATTACCAAAAAGTAAAGGAAAAATTAATGAATTGCCCTCGTCCATCCACTGATTCAGATTTAAGATGAACTGGTCAAGTTACAGGAATGTTGTGTGTAAGCGTTTGCTGAGGAGGGGGGGAGTGGGGGTAGGAATTCTCCTAACTCCTATTTATTACTTTAATTGTTATCTATAAATAGGAATAGATTGATTGAAATCCTTCCCAGCACTTCATTAACATTAAGGTTTGTCAGATTTGTATCTACAGTACTGTCATATACCATTTTTTGAATTTAATCATAAAATACATTCAAAAAATGGTATACAATATGTGAATAAGATTTATTTTATAATTATTTTTACTACGTTTACTAATTTATTTTCAAATTAAACTTTATTTTTATTATTTTTATTATTATTAAATTAGTCAAAATTTCCAAAATTAATCTTAATTGATAAAAAATTAGTAAACGTAGTAAAAATAATTATAAAATAAATCTTATTCACATATTGTAAGTGATTACTGATTTTTTTATAATTTTGAATGAAATTTCTAAGTTTAGGGTTTTGAATTTAATCATAAAATACATTCAAAAAATGGTATATGACAGTACTATGTAAAGCGTCATTTGTTTCTCACCTGAGTTCAGATCACGCTGTGAAACTCAGTTGTGAACGAAAACCTATCACCTTAAATTGCGGACAACTTTCCTTATAAAATCAAAAATTAAGAGAGAGTTTAAGATCCACACATAATGAACAGCGTTTTTTTTGCAATCATTTTTCAGTGTAAAATATTTCCATATCTCGATTTTGTTCTCTCAACCTATTTTAAGACAAATGGTACGTGGATATTTGCTGTATACTAAGTTTTGCACCAAACCGGAAGTAATTATATTCTAAGCTATAAACGTTTAAACATTTCTCAGAAGAATTAATCTTTTTATTGCAAGGTGAGCCTCATCACGTGACCAACGAGTACAACAAGAACAATGGGCGTGACAAGAAACCGCGTGTCAAATTACGTCAAAAACAATGGAATTCCCCAGAGCTCCGCGTGATACCTCATAGCGTTTGAGCGGGACAATTCTTTTTAATGGCAATGGAGTCGCATAAAGTGACGATGTCCAGTAATAGCGAAGTTTTTCGGGAAATATTTGACGTAAACGTTGTCCATTTCATTCCGCACAAACGTTAAGAGATATTGTTCACGTGGTACGCTGGCGAGTTCCATTAAACATTGATTAATCTGACATATTAGTAAAAATTAGTGATAGTAAGTAATTAAATAATTACCAAACTAGAAGAAAACTCGAAGTACTTACTTTTTCTTATCATCAGATAATATTCGTCATTTTGAACGTCCGTACAAACTGTCTCCTTTGTAGCTGATTCTTCGAACAATACAGAAACTCTTTGATTGTCAGCAAGAGCGTTCTTTCCTGTAAAAGATTGATAAAAACGAAATAAAACAAGAAGCCCGTGGGCCTTAACGCTCATTTGAGGAAATGTAAAAAAAACTTGCAAAAAAACTTAATAACAAAAACTTTAGAAAATTCCTCAAGTTTGAAACTCCGACAATAATTAATCAGAAATATCTAGTCACATTTCATTTATGAATAGCTCATATGCATGATTAAAATAGTACAATGAATAATTTCCAAATTATGATTTTGAACTTTGAACATATGAACTTGAACCTTATGTCAAAATGGTCGTAAAATCAATACCTACAATAATCTTATATACAAACTTGTACAAAAAGTTAATGGTTTTCAAGATAATTCACAATTTCAGTCTTCGTCTACAGCTATGACCTTGACCTTTAAACATGTAACCTTGAAACATATATCAAAATGATCGCCATATCAATACTTACAATATTGTAATATATATGCATATACAAAAAGTTTATATTTTTCAAGATAATTTACAAATTCAGTCTTCGTCTACAGCTATGACCTTGACCTTTGAACATATGACCTTGAACTATATATCAAAATGATCGCCATATCAATACTTACAATATTGTAATATATATGCATATACAAAAAGTTTATATTTTTCAAGATAATTAACAAATTCAGTCTTCTTCTACAGCTATGACCTTGAACTTTCAACATATGTCCTTGAACCATATATCAAAATGATCGCCATATCAATACTTACAATATTCTAATATACATGCCTTTACAAAAAGTTAACAGTTTTCAAGATAATTCACAATTTAAGTTCACGTATGCAGCTGACCTTGACCTTTCAACATATGACCTTGAACCAAATACCAAAATGATTGTCATATCTATACCTACAATATTCTAATATACATGCTTATACAAAAGCTTATAGTTTTCAAACTTATGCACATTTCAGTATTGAAAAGCTAAAAAAAAAACCTTTCAGGGGCAACAACTCCTACATGGATTATCATATAGTTACGAAACTTGGAACCTCTTTAAATTTTGTCATGGGCAGTCTGTATAATCCAGAGTCTAAATCTGCTCCGTTACCTACGCTAGAGTAGCATAGTGATAGCGGAGCGGACATTGAATCTGGATTATCCAGAATGTGTCATGCTGAACATTTTAACAATGTTTTGAATTCATATATCTCTTAATATTTGCAAGAAAATTTGCCTAAAACTGCATAAATCACAAATAAAATTATGACCTTGATTTGTAACCTCGACCCTATTTTAAAAGTCATTTCAAGAAAAAGTTAAAACTGAAAACCCCATGCTATAATTTGTTCAAATAGTCAAGTCAAAGCAATTTGAAGCCATTTTACGAAACTTTTTAAATAAAGTGCAAAAACGCTTAACCCATTTTTCAACCATTTCACGAAATGAACCAAATATAGGCTTAAGTTAAATATAACATCAGTTCTTTCTCCGTCGGTTTCGGAAAAGAAGATTTTTGGACCCCTAGGTCACCTTGACCTAGTTTTGGTAGCCATGGCAACGTCATGAAAAAATCTGAATTTCACCGGCTCATATATGCTTCTGACCAAGTATCAAGTATTTCTATTGGTAACGGAATTGCATAAAGTAACGTTTGTCCGTATTAACGACGTTTTTCTGGAATATTAGACGTAAACGTTATCCATTTCGTTCCACACAAACGTTAAGAGGCATTGATCACGTGGAACGCTGGTCTGTTCCATTGCAATCAGTGCTAAGATGATTGTTACTAGATGTGATATTCCACACAAGAAGAGTAAAGCTATTGATTATGGTTACATTTTTTAGAAATTAGGCGTGTTTATAGTAAACCTGACAATTAAAATGGATGAATATTTTTTATTATATGATTATAAATTTTCTTCATTGGGACTGGTTGAGGTTGCCTTTACTTCGCTGAGATAGAAATGCATATTATATAAAATTACATCAAGAAACACTATAATTACTGCGCGTAAAGTCGCGAGAGGGCAATATAACGTATGGAGAAATAAAATTAGACGTAGGGGATTGAAACTTCAATTTCCATTGGATGGCATTTTAAAAACGACAAATCACTTAACGACGGTTTGTAAACAAAAATTTCTTTAAAAAATTAAGTTTCCAAAAAAATTTTACAAAATCGTAAACAGAGTCCTTTCACAGTATCCCTTTTTTAAACATCAAAATTAATATTGGTATATATTAAAAATTAAAAGTCAGAGGGATACTAGATAAGAATTATTTTCGAAATCATCAAAAAACCTGCATGAATAAATTAAAGAGTCCCACTAGAATTTTCCCATTTGTTTCCCCCAAATCTCATGTTTGTATAAATAAAAATCTGCTCTTGCTAAATATTGTACAAGATTCTTTGAAAAAACTTTATATTTTAGTTTGAACATATTTTATTTTGTCAAAAGAGTTATATAATTACAATACCTTGAAACAAATAACAATTACAAATGACAAAAAGGATTCAGTAACAAGTGTGTTACCACTTATCTAAACTGCTTCCTAAAGATAGAGATAAGTTACAATAATAACGCGCCATTTATATTTAAGTGAATTCCAAAGATAAACAATATTACATGTAGTACCAAATACTAGTTAACTGTATGTTATAAGTCAAGCAGTAGTATCAAAACGTTTACTTTGATGTATGAATTTTAGTTTTTTTTTTTTTTTTTTTTTTTTTTTTTTTTTTTTTTTTGTGTTGTTGAAGAGAAATATCACCATAAATTAACAGTTCAGTGGATAGGGTATGGGGTAGGGTAGAAAGAGTTGTATTTCGAATTTGAAAGTAACGATTACATTGTAAAAAAAATAGTGTTGAAGTTTCAATTTCGCCACAAATACATAGAGGATTATCTACCAGGTTCTTATTGTAAAGATCGTATCTTAAAGAACCGCAGTTATTGCGAAGTCTGGTGTGATAAATTTGATGTTTTCGAATGCTGGTGTTGTAATATGACGAGAGCTTGGTAGTTTTGTAATTAAGGAGTCTCTTAAAAGTTGCTGTAGAAGGGTTTAGTTTAAGTTCTGATGGCAGAGAGTTCCAACCTCTTGTTGTGGAAGGAAAAAAATCTTTGTAAAAAGAACTAGAGTTACACAGAATAATAGGAATTAGGTCTTGCTGTCTTGTTCGTCTCGTGGGAATAATGTCTTTGAGGCATTGTTTATCATTTTGTGTAGTTGAACCAGTCGATGTTTTTGTCGTCTGCGGGAGAGTGGTTCCCAACCAGTTTCTAAGTAAAGTGTATTTCTTGAACATAATTTTGTTGTACCCGTTACTATCCTAGCTGCTTCGAGATTAATTTTTTCGAGTTCTTCTTGTAGGTAGAGAGGAAGGCTGTCCCACACAATGTCTGCATATTCGAGGATAGGGCGAATGAAGGTAACATAGAGCTTTTCTAAGGTTGTTCTATTCAAGTTAAATTTAAAATTTCGCAACATTAATTCTCGTAGTGCTTTTAGCTAAAGCTAAGATATAATCAATGTGAGATTTCCAGGAACCGTCTGATGAGAATACTACCCCTAGATGTTTGTGTTTTGACTTTATATTTTAACTGTGGCACAGAGGTGATAAATTTCAGGCGAAAAGGCAATAAACTTCACGTGAGCACGAAATAAGTTTCACGTAAGCACACAAAAATTTTTACGAGAGCACGCGATAGTTCTCACGTGAACACGCGGTAGCTTTCGGTCGAGCACGCAATAGCTTTCGCTTGGGAACGCGGTATGAAAAATATTTTTCGCGTCACCTGCTTTGTGTTGACGTATATCTTAACGAATAGTCATCAGTGAAGTCCGTCGTAAACATGTACATGTAGATTTTGATTAAATTAATTTTTAATTCATTTCTTTACGTGCATGCTTTTTATTTGTACAAAAAAGAAAATATTTTTCGCGTCACCTGCTTTGTGTTGACGTATATCTTAACAAATAGTCATCAGTGAAGTCCGTCGTAAACATGTACATGTAGATTTTGATTAAATTAATTTTTAATTCATTTCTTTACGTGCATGCTTTTTATTTGTACAAAAAAGAAAATATTATTTGTTGTTTTAAAACATTTAACTTCTTGACAAAAAGTGATCAGGTGAATAATAATAATAAAAATAAAAAGTAATAATAATAATAACAAGAGATGTTTGTGAAACACTTATGCCCCTCCTTCTTTGACAGAGATTATAGCCCCTCCTATGGATGTGTACATGGAAATGAAATTGACCTTTTGAACTTGAAATCAATAGGGATAATCTACCAGTACTATCTTAGATGCATAAATCTATCAAGTATTATGTGTCTAAGCTAAACAAATTTTGAATTATAGGTTGCACAAACATAAATTCCTTCAGACAGTTTTGACTGTACTTCTAAATTATAAATTATTATCAATATAACCATATTCATCCAACCTGATTATATGTTATATCAGTAATTAATTTAATCAACCTTTGTAG